>JASGAU010378389.1:0-16556 GCA_030220045.1 Australoheros facetus
GACCCTCAAGCTCCCAGGCCTCTGGTAGAGGACCCGAGCTTGGAGGGCAAAATAGACCGCCCGTAGGGGCGAGCTGGGATTTTATATATATATATATATACACACTGTTTCTCACATTCCATAATTATGCACTATGAGCTGGAATGACAGATTCTGAAAAGGCTGAAAGGCTAATGCAAGAAGGTCAGTTAAATACTTTTGCATAACTATCCTAAATACCTATCAGATTTTTTATTTTCACCCAGAGCTCCCTTAGCATGTAAATATTAATGTAATGTAAGCATTTTCAGGCTGTAAAGTCATCTGATTTATATTTGCCACATGCTTAAATTCACTTCTTATCATGTAAAATTAAAGCCATCAAGTTAAGATAAATTAAACTCAAGGATATGCCTGAGCAAAGTTTATAAGTGGAAGACTTAAGAATTTAATTTTAATTTTAGATAATGATAAACACCTGAATTAATTAATTAAATCTGTGTGTTTAAAAAACTTGAAGTAATTAGTATGTTTAATGCAGTTAGAGATACAGTAAGACCCTCAAATATCACCACACAGATTTGTTATGAATAATATAAAAATAATGAATGCAATAATATAAACATTTGATCCATTATGATATGTTCCTAGTATTCTAAGACAGAACAACTGTAACATAATTACCAAAATCCCATCTAATGCTCTTCATTTGCATTTGTCATTCATGAACACTGGACCACTATTTTGCATTTCCACATCCCGTCTTACCTTCCAAGTAAATGCAGCACCCATCATTTTATCAGAGCCTCATCAACATTCACCCTACCGGCAACCATTGCAAATTTGGGGAAATTTGGATACTCAAATAAGGGAATGTGTAGAATAAAAGGTAATATTTATACAAGTCAAAACGGGGAGATGTAGGTAGATAAAAGTAGAGTTGCCATGGGTAAAATATAAAAATGTTTTAGACCAGTTCAGCTAAGCAAAGAAATGGTAATGCAACAATCACAAGTCCATTTCACTCAACACTCCGCTTCAGAACAGAAAATACAGTATCAATTTAAACAAACAGCAGTGGGTGCAAACTCTGCCTTAAGTAAATATCTGCAGGTGTTAAGTAAAGCCTGAGCTCTTTTTCTCTGCATGATCTGTTAAAGAAGCAGAAACAGTTACCTCCCTGTTTCACATGTCTATGTAGTGAGCAGTAAATGGCAAGAGCCCAGTGCAAACATAAGCATGATGCACAGGGTAAACATATGGTTAGCATATCACTAGTACTGATATAAGATGTAGGGCATGTGATAAGGCACGGATCCCTTTAAATATTACGACAGCACTCACATACGGTATTTGGGGTAGGCTCCCTGTCACTTGTATAAATTCATTCATTTCACACATACAAGATGAGGCTGAGGAAGCACTCTCTGCTAGAGAGAACTCTGGAAGACTGCCATTTTTCCAAGCACGCATTCAAAGTGCTTTCCTGCTCATTCTCAACCTGTGCTGTACTGTAAATTTATTTCAGTTAGATTACCCTTTAAGTGGATTTGCATTAATAACACTTTCCAAGCAAGCCTTTATTAAATTTTTTTCATTGCAACTATTTGAACACTTATCAATATATTCCCTCGAAGCAGGAAAGCTTCTCTTATCCTATGAAAAAAGCGTCCATCCTGAGAATATCCCTCCTAGCTTTTTATATCATGAAAAATACAGTGTCAAATGTAGAATGAATGAAAAGAGCTTGAACCAGGAGAAATAAATCATCAGTAAAAGGAGACGCATGACCCATATCTCAGTGAGAGCTGACAGTATCACGCAGTGAGGCGCCACAATGATCAATGTCATTTCAGTCAGTTTGACACTGGCCTCTGGACTAATGCAACAGAGACTCATTCGGGTTCCTGGGAGATTGCTTTGCCATTTTCTTGCATGTCAGTCCGCTGAGGCTTTACACCTTCACTGGACTGGGAGAAATGCTTCCTTTTCAAACCTTGCAAAAATAGGTTACACTCCTTTAAGTGCTAAATTTGTGCGGACTTATGTTATATTTATCTAAAAGAGTAAATACTGAATTCTGATTAACATGAAAATTACATGTTAAAGGGTTAATTTAAGCTTGTTTTGTTGTGCTTTTTCACATGTGTCAGACACTGAGCAATTGAATTATTTATATTTATTATGGAAAATCACAGTTTGGTAAGTTTGATCTAAACGTCTGTCATCTAGAGTGACTAACTTTGGGGTAACTAACACCTCACAGGCACAGCAAACATTAACAAAATTAAGCAAGTATGGAGAAATTAAGAATGTAGCAGGATGTAAAATACAATATAAATCATTGACTGCAAATCTGAAACAGAAGCTTTGTAACCTCGACAACATACACATTCAAATTATAATCATACAATCAATCGGTTCTCTTTCAAAATCTCCTGCAAAGTTACTGTTTTCATATAATTACAAACTTACACGCAGCACATATACTTAGTAACCCTCACCACGCTGACTAGGTTAGCCAAGGACACACAAGCATAACAGAGGGGTTGACAGACACAAATGGAGAGAGAGAGAGCGAGAGAGAGACTCCACTTGCAGTACTCACATTCACCCACACACAGTTGATCCTGTAGGATAATCCTCTTGTTTTCACCCCTTTGCTTTATTCCCTCATCTACGGCATGAATGAGTGATGGCAACTAGGACAAACATTGGGCTGCAGATGAATCATGTATTTTCACATCAGCTTTTCAAGGGTGAGCCATGGCTTAATGTTCCCAGATAATGGAAAACACTCAAAACAAAAAAAAAGACAAATGATTACAGGTTGGTACTTTGTACCAGGGAGCCGGCCGGTTAAAGACTGTTTAATGACCAATCCAACCACATCAAGCATTTGTTCCTCCATTTCTAGAAAGGTTTAGAGCTGCACCGAATGAAAAGGGTTTACAAAGTGGTAAACCAGGGCTACAGATAGCACATTTGCAAAGTGCAGATGTGTTGCTTTATCTACGTGTCATTTAATTCACTGACTGAAAATTGCTTTTATAATTATTTTATATATACAAAAGATCAAAAATTAAAAACAAAAGTCATCAACTGCAACTGCAACCAAACCATAAGCTGTGCAAAACTGAACTTTGGGCTAACATTCTCACAGCTCCGATAATAGTAACCTAATATTAAGCTACTAATGTTAGCTTACTATTTAACGTGCAAGTTAAAGTACCACTGGGGGGGATTGTTATCAATCTTGAAGGTATTTTTTAACAACCCCGCCCCCCCCCAAAAAAAGTGATTTAATTAACACTTCATAAGTTATTACAATATTGAGAAGGAAATTAGTTTGCACTAAATTTCATGTAGATAAAGTATATCCAGTAGATCAAGTCTAACAAGATTTCATTGCAAAAGTTAGGATAAGTAAATGGAAAACACTTTCATTCCTAGGACCAAATCAAAGTGCAAGGATAATAGATAAATGATGCTGACGGTTATGTGTCATGGTTCTGGGCCGTGTGCCCAGCATTTTGTGTTTTAGTTCCTTTTAGGTTCTGTTGTCGTCATAGTTTCCTGTCCTGTTGGTTATTATTGTTTACATATTGATTTCTGGTTCCCCAGTGCCTTGTGTGTCAAGTCTGTGTGGTTATCCTGTTTGTGTTATTTCCTGTTTTATTTTGGTAGTGTCTTGTTTCTTGTGAAGTGTTCAGTTTTCTTCCCCCAGTCTCGTTAGTATGATTCTGTCCACCTGTTCTCTCCAGCTGTCTGCTGTTGTCCCTCGTCAGTCCCCATGTATATACTGTCTGCATTTCCCTGGTTCCCTGTTGCGTCGTCATCATTGTGTTCCTGCTGTGTGTGTGTGCGCTTTTCTGTCTATGAGTGAGTTTCTGTTTTGCAGCAATAAAGCTGACAGTTTTGGTGTTTAAGTTTGCCTCTGGAGTGGTAAATAAATATATATCTGATGTTGAACTACTTGTAGCTAAACACATAAGCCAAAACAGACTTTTATCAGCATCCAGCCTGGTACGTTTACACTGTCTGCTGTGCTTGATTTGCAAAGTTCCATTTAAACATTCCCTAGCGCGAGCTGTAATGGTGCAGAAAATGAAACCTGTAAATGAGTGTACCTGACTACACATCACTGCACACAGTAGGCTGTCCATTAACACATTCTTTCTGAGAGCTGCAGGATAGATGGGTTTACCCCTGTGGCTTCTATCCCCTATTACAGCCTAATTGGGTCTTAATGGGAAATTCAAGACAGACTGGGTGGCGCTGCCTTGCTAGAAAAGTAAGGGAAGCAGAGTGTTAACACTGAATGCTCAGTCATTAGGTTCAACACAAGATAATGGCAGCCCACAACCAGGTGGTGTTACATGTTGAATGGATGATGTAGTACAGAGGATGCCCCTCGGTAATACGAGAGCCAACAGGATTTCCCAGCTGTCCTATGCAAAGACAGTCATTTTATATCAGCAGAAATGAATTAGCCTCATATTATTGTTGGAGTCAGCTTCACCACCACCATGAACATTTACACCTCCAGATGCAGGAAAAGGGCCACCTGCATCCTGCATGCTCATGTGTGTATGTATGTATATATTGACAATAAAGAATCCTTGAATCCTTATTCTCTGATTAAAAGTTTAGCTAGTATTATTTCCACTTTGGTATGCTCAATCCCACAAGCCATTAAGGGAAATGTCGGCACAGTTTGTGATGTGTGCATCAGTGGAGCTGTTGAAAAAAGCATGGGCACGATTTGAGAGTCTCTTAAAAAAAATCAACAGACAAAGACAATTATTTTAACATCGGCTTCATTCTTTCTTTAAAGGAAAAGGTGCATGAATATTAACAGAACATGTAAAAGACACTTTTATCTTATTAATCCAAGCTTTCATTTTATTAAATCAGTGTTCTGCTTTGGTATAACCTCTTTAATATCTTTAAAAAAAAAAAACATTTTAGCATTTGCCCTTTAGTAGTTCCAAGTAGATTTGCATACGAGGCCATGGATAAAAAAAGACACAGGGCAGAGGGCTGATCAAAAGACTCAAAGCAGCCAAGAGATAGTAATGAAAACAGAAGCACGGGGGGTCAGCAGTGTGATGTCGGCTAATTAGCCAGGCTCTCCAATCCAGCTTGATTAGCAAGCAGGACGGCAACCAGCTCCTCTTAATGAACAGCTTGGCAGGGTGAAGCTGAACAGGGGCTTCCTGGCAGGAGGGGAAGGGGCGGGTAGAAGTGGATGATGTTAAAGACTAGGGTCATCCTCCACTCTCCACCTATGTTACCAACATAGGTGACTAATGTCAAAGTCTATTAGTAGAGTCCAACATCAAACTCTTACTCCCTCCCTACATCATTACAGTACTATAAATAAAACCTTATTCTACTGTCAGTATGCAGAGTAAATATTAAGGCTTCAGAAGAAACAGAAATGTAAACACTGCATAACTAAGGCAAACTCTAGAAAGTGCATCCAGGCTGTGGGTGAGGGCGTTTGCTACAAAATTTGCACACTTTGCATTATGTCAGATCCCACTGGAAACCGGGCAACATAAAGTACTGTACAATAGTCTTGCATCACACCTCATTTAATTATTTTTGCTTCCAAGGAGCTAAACTGTTTGTCCTTGAGCAATTTCTACAGGCTTTCTGAAGGTGTTTCAGTTTTTCTTTGGACACTGGCTGCTTTTTCACTCATTTTCAGTCCAGTCCTTGTACCTGAACATTTTCGAAGGTTTTCTTTTTTCTTTTTTGAACCACTAAACACTCACCTATAAATCAAGGATTAAAAGGCACCTAACCCAAGGGATAAAGACTAGATGACATGTCACAGATGTTTGTTTTTTTTATATGTACATACAGTGCAGTGGGAACGAGTCTGACTGCTGTCGGGATGAAGAACCTGCAACAGCACTCTGTGTTACACAGTAACTGTAACAGCCAACTGCTGAAGGAGCTGCTCTGCTCTGGGCCTTCACAGTCTCATGCAGCGGGTGAGATGTGTTGTCCAGTACTCTTCAGGTGCGACAGTGATCTGTGCAGGAGGTAAATGACTGCATTCTGAAATCGTCTTCAGCCCTCTCCAAGTTCCCCTGCTGTTGCTCCAGTTTCCTCCTGTCTCTGTCCTTGCCCTGCCTTATTCTCCATTTCAGTTCCTTTCGGACTCTCCTCAGATCTTCTTTGTCCACTGATCTAAAAACCCTCTTCTGCAGGATCATCTTGACAGAGAACAGAACAAAAGAGACCCAGCATTCAAAGAAGAGTTTTGAATATCCTTCAAGAAGTCTGGAGAACTATTGTTGAAGCCTACTTAAAGAAATTACAAGAACGCTTGGCTAAGAGAGTTCAAGCCATGTTGAAGAAAAAGGTGGCCATAACAAATAATGGCTTTCAAGCTTGTTAGAATTGTTTTTTTCTTTGCACGTTTCAATAAATTGTTGCACCTATTTCTCCTTTTCCTAGCAAAACACATGGAAATGTCAGGTGAGTCAAGACTGTTGCACTGTACTGTATTTATCTGCAATGCAAAAATATGGACATTATTAATGTATGTATTATACAAGGCGACAGGAATTTAATGTCATTAGTTTTAGCTTGTCCTTTATGTACTCTACATGAGAAAGGCGATTCAGAAAACCAAGTAAAGCAGGTTTCTGTAATCTTTTTTCAAATACATGAGAAATCAGGGTCCTGATATTTAATAACTCATGTTATTGCAAAAGTAGGACTCTAATCCGGTCAGTTAAATGCATGTTGACACACTGAGTTAAAGACTAACTGCTTCCTAGTATCTGACTGGGCAATATTCTCACGTCCCATGCAGCAGCCACTAAAAAGAGAGACGCTGCAATCCACAATGAAACTGCAATATGCTCGTAATTCAGAATCAGTTTCAGGCAATGAAAAAACAGCTATTCATAATCAAAACGAGACTGATGGTTTTATTCTTTTTATTTAGTTGCATGGAAAAATATGGACTGTGCAATCATCAAAGAGGCTGTGTAGTTAATGCAGCCCGACTGTATCCCACAGAGTCAAAAGAGATCCACCTGGTGTGACATTTGCAGCCAGCAAGGAGGATTGGAATGAAATGAGACACACAGATCGTGAGCGCCCATCTTTCCCCTTTCGGATTGAAAAAGAAGAATTCCTGATAATATTTAGCATCTGATGATTACTGAACACCATTAAGTTCTCTCAGCTCTAGTTCCTCAATCACTCAACTAACAGCGTACCCTCACTCAAGGATAACATTTGAATTGGAGGTGGCAGTATGCTCCTCCCTTATCCAATTTTTTTGAGCCATCCTCACCTCTTCTGGTTAGTCTGTGTCAAATGATTATGTTAAAAAAAAAAGATATGAGAATGAATATTGCTTAACTTACTTTTTACTGTAATCTTTCAGTGATTCTGCTAATGCTATCTGTAGTCTACAGTTTAATGCATGTTGAATTAATCTATTGTGATTTAAGAAGCAATTACTTTAATGTGTTGAACTGAGATATTTTGGTTAATTTCCGACTCTCTTGTTGTCTGCCCTGCTCCTGTAACTCATTTTCAAAAAGTCATTGTCAGAGCGCTTTCACAACACGATAATGACATACAATCAAGACAAGCAGTCTTTATTACTGTGTCACCTAATTCCGTCACTGTTATTATTGTAGCCCTTCAACTTTTAATTATATTTTACATAATATTAATCACCTCCTCACCTAAAAAAAAAAAAAAAACCCTACTGTATTAGAAAAACTGTGACAGTCGCTCATTACACTCAAAAAATGGAACAAGACACCCCGGTGTTTAAAATACTTAAAGCATAACATAAAGGATGATTAAGAGCAATTACAGCCATTACTTTCTTTCCCTAAAATGTAAACACAACCACAAACTTTATAAACACACAATTTCTAATGAATAGAACTCGGTGGTTACGAAGGTGTGGAGAGGTTTTGACAAGAACAAAAGGAAGCTATCACTTATCCAGACAATAGACTAGGCAAGATTACTATTTCTGGGCCATAAATCACCACCCTGACTCCTCTTGGCCTTTCACTAAGCTGCTCAGTGCTGAGAGGGAGGGCAGGTTGCCACTGCAGCTCAGAGGGGGGTTTTCCTCACCGTGTGCTGTTAACACATCTTTCTGCTCGCAAAGCTAGTAATAACAGCTTTTTTTTTTAAACTTGTCTGAACCCAAGTTGCCTTTCTGACAGGCTTTAAATTACTGACACCTACAGTATCACAGTGCTGTTCTCTTAGCACCACCACTACTACTACTACTACTGCTGCTATTTTTATGGACAGGCTTTACAATATGTCATTAAGTTTTCACATCTTCCGGAACTTGTTTGCTAAACTTCAAATTGTGCCTTTGTTCCGTCATTATGTAACAGAGATCCAATCCCATCATGCAGAGTCACTGTTTCGCTCTGTTTTTTTAAATATCTGTTTTGTTGATATCTGTTTTTGATGTCTTCTGATCATTTAGTATCTCAGACAATCATAGCGAGAAAAACCGAGGTGTCTCATGTGGTATACCTCAGTGGTTTACTCAGGGTCTGTATCAGCTCAATCTCTACATGCGGCCCCTTATTGAGTTCATTAATGCAATACATAAAAGACATTTTCACATAGATGTGTGACTTTTCAATAATAGAAAAAACAGATAATGCCATGCATCAGTTTAGTGCAACCATCCCATTTGTTCACTTGTTGACTGATACTCATGCAACAAAGTACAGTACTTTGCAAAATCTGCAATAAAACTGTTGCCACTGAAGGTAGAAACAACATTGTCGAGTACAACCAGGCTACGAAGGAGGACATGCTAGCAGCTGGTGATGCCAAATGTAAACAAATGAGCCCACAAGCAAAACTGGAACACTCACTAGTTGCTGGAACACTCACTAAAATGTAGAAGGGAACAGCTGTCTAGGCTTTGTGCTTACAGTTGACTTGGGTTGTGTCACTCCAAGGTGGTGCTACAGGCACCTTGTTTCAGTTCCAGATTCACACTTTAAATTAGGAAGTGTGTCATCAATAACTGTAACTGGAGCCTAAATAAAATGAAATTTGGCAAAAAAAAAAAAAAGTCAAAATTGTGACCTGAACTTTCGCTATGCACTAAAGCCATAATGTTAAGACATGAGCACTAAAGTGTTTCTCTTCACCATACCACTCAAAATGAATTACCTACTTAACTATGAAGTATTTAAAAAAAAAAAAAAAACTCATTGGGACAGGTAGGCCTTTATAAGTCCCCTGCTGAAAATCAGATATTTAATGATGATTATTTGCAGTTGTCGCTTTGTCATAGTGAATAAATATCCTAGAGGGGGGAAATCTAACAATATCCAAGGGCTATGAAAAAAATGAACTACAAGAAAACAGGCAATATTGTCACTGTTTCATTGACCTGCTTTACATAAATGGTCCCCTTAGAGAAAAACACAATGTGAGACAGACTGAATCGAGCTCTGGCCTTAGAGCCCTATGAACAAACTCTTCCGCTTGCATTTTCACAGCTGGAGAAAGCTGAAGTCTCGGTTGACTCACACACATGGATGCTACAGAGATGTGTTCATTTGCAGGAGCTGGCTCATTGGTAGAGCCATGCTCACATGCTGTGCATGACATCCACAAGGTCAGAAGAGGGCAAGGGAGGGGGGCTGTCACAGCACAGCTGTCACTTTGCCTGGAAGATGACTGCACTGTTTGCTACCCTCTATGCTACCCTCTAGGTAGAAAAAAGGATAAAAAAAATTTTTAAAAGAGGACTTAATGGTTCATTTGGTCATGTTGCAAATGCCAAAAGCCAGAATAAATTGGCTTATCAGCCACAGGCCATCTGTCAGGTACTTAATAATTAAAAGAACTTCACAAGATGTGTTCCAGAAAGTTATCTAATAGCCAAAGTCTTGGCAGAGTCTTTTTTCACTATAATGAGCCAGCTGACAGGGGCAGGAGCTTGGCTGTTCAACTCTGCTTTCTGTGCTCTTTGCTTTGTGGTTTGGATTGCAGGAAACTCAATAAAACTCAGCTTTTGTCAAATCAATTAGGTGTGTTTAAGTGTGTTTAACAAATGACTGAAGAAACAGCATGACTTTTTTCTTTTCCATTGTTCTTTGATGGTACACGACACCAGAAAGTCTGGGAATTCATCAAACATGCTATAGAACCCACTGTGACAGATATTTTGTGTTTCATGAGGAGAGAGAACATTTTTACTAAATGTAGACAATTTAAAGTGCTAATCCAAACTTCAAAATTTGCAAAAAATAAAAATATTTGCCACCTCTTCCTCTAAATAAAAGATAAGCTTAGGTTAGAATACATTAGAGTACATTTCTTCTATTAAACGCTACATACACTGAAGGCCAGAAATGCTATAAAGGAATAGTTTAACTTCAGTTGAGGGGCTGCAATCCAAGACATTTTGCCATTTTTTACTTCTGATACAGTGATGAATATGATCTTAATCTTATATTATATTACTGGCAGTATTTTAAAGTGGCAGCAGCATCAAACAATGAAAATGAAACCATTATCGGTAATGAGTACAACAATGATGGCTAATTAGTGAGTCAGTGTTCCTTCAAATGATGCTGTCAGCATGGAATGAATAAAGACTAGGCTTCAGTGTATTATTATCCCACAAATAATAACTGGCTTAGTTCAATATTTTTGGATACTACAACCAATTTGTGCAATAATCACTTACATTACTAATCAAGTGACTCAAGATCATTATCATGGTTGCATGAGATTAGTGTTAGATTGATGATTTACCTTACGTATGTACAAAACAAAATCATTTCAAGCAATACCAGAAACTGTCTCTTTCCACACAGCTGAAATAAATTTTAAATGCTCCAACAAAATAGCAAGACCATCACTTTTCAGTAATATATATATATAATATATTGTCAGGTGTGGTTTATCTTAACATAACATATACAAGAACAGAGAACTATATCTCAATCTCTTGAGATGCAGAAGGAGAAGAAGAGAGGCAGCTTGACCTATCTGTAACTTACATCATTCTATTTCTGGTACTGAGCTCCAGAACTGCTGCTGTTTCAGCTTCAGGCCTCAGTCTAACTACAAGTATACCCACCCCTGCATGCCACCTCTCACTGAGGGCAACTCTAGATTGGAACAGAGTCTAGTCCCTCTCAGGGAGACTGGTTCCTGAGCCTGTGCCATGTATTTAGGTGAACCCAACAATATCTAGCCGGTATCTCTAATCCTCATGCACTAGTTCAGGCTCCTTCCTCATGAAGGAGGTAACATTCCATGTCGGCCTCCTCCCTCAACCACTGCCTGATTCACAAAGTACTGGACCCCTACAGCACCTCCTGCAGGTGGTGGTCCCACAGGAAAGCAGCCCCATGCTACTTCTTCAGGCTGTGGCAGACCACCAGGTGCTCTCCTTCCCCAGGCCTGGCTCCAGGGCAGAGCTCCGGTAACCCTATCCCGGGCAGGGTGAACTAGTCTTTTATTCTCTTCTGAATTGTTCTTCATCTGGTCCGGTACCGGTCAAGTCTCCCGTTTTGGCTGGGAAACTACCGTGTTTTACCCCTCTGTCCCACTGTCCTCCTGTATTAGTATTTTCCTGTAAATTTTCCGTATTATAATACGGCATTCCTGTGCCTCTCCAAACTGAATTCTGTCACTAGCCTCACGAGAACTGCCACCTGCAGTAGCCTGAGTGGCAGTTCTCGTCAGGTTAGTGCCGACAGCGGGAACAAAACACAACAACTGGAACTCGGTTGGGCTGGTGGGACGGCTCATAGTGGGCGGCGGAAAATTTCCCTTATTTTTTAATACAAAACTTGACAGGCATGATCTGGTCCCTCACCCAGGACCAGTTCCCTTTGGAGGCCCTACCAGGAGCCAATGCCGCCAACAGCATTGCTCTGGACATCACTGGGACACACAAACCTCTCCACCACTATAAGGTGGTTGATGAAATGTTGAGACAATATTAAAAATTATGGATTTTCAATCTCACAAAGGAATAACATCCCTAAGAAATTATTTCTACAGCGAAATTAAACAATAGCAGTAGATGCCTCAAAAGCAGGCCTCAACTCAGCATAAATTTTAGGGAAATGCTTTGAGTCAATTGGTAGTTAATAAATAATAGTGATGCTTTTTACAGTCATGTCCTGCAAGAACTGAGTTGACTAAAGGTCAAGGCACGTCCCAGCTCTCCCATGGGCTGGTAATTAGTCATACTTAGCATGGTTGGAACAAAACTGGATACCAGATACTTCCTATAAGCAAACCACACAGGGAATGCGCAATGATGGAGCTACAAAATCAATTCATTATGAAGTTTCTGCACGCCTTTGCTCTATGTGGCCCCACTCTGCACTTTCAGATATCATACTGGCATTCTGAAATCAGAGGTAGCCTTGAACAGGCTGTGTGAAAGTGGAATGAACGGATGGAATGTGTTTGTATGTGTGTGGTTTGGGAATTAAATTATGTGTGGCATAAGTGTACTGCAAATTTCCATGTGTTTGCTTGTGTGTGCAAGCCAGTGTGTATTTGTATATTGCATAAAAATATTGCATGAGTATAGTCATTAAGTTTCTGAGCTCTGTGTGTGTGTATCTGTGTTTAAGTGGAGAGAAATGGGATGGGCGGGCTGTGTGTGTGTGTGTGTGTGTGTGTGTGTGTGTGTGTGTGAGAGAGAGAGAGAGAGAGAGGTCAAAGAGACAAAAATTCTGATAAGCTGTGTTTCCCAACAAAACAAACAGAAACCACAAAGTCTTGTGAAATCCAATGAATCCCGAGTGTCTTGAATATAGTTATTAATATGCAAGACAGATTAAGTGTTGTATGTTACTTGTGTTTACGCAAGGCAGCTGAGTGAGTTTTTGACATGAACTGCATGCTGTTGCTTTCATTTCTGCATTATGGGTATAAAAAAAAAATCCAAGGAAAGATGCCAAAAATACCAGTGGAGCGAGAACACTGCTGTACTGTGCAGTTCTGGGTTGTTTAAATTTCAATTAAAGTGTCAAAAAAGGCATTGCGTATCTCTCCCAGCGGGCTACCTTTGTAGTTATTGAACTGAACAGAACCACTGGGGTGCAAGCTGAAGCTGCAGTGCATTTCATTGGTTAATCCTTTATCTCCTCAACTTACATAGGAAACAGGAAGCCCTTAAATGTTGTCACTGATTCAGACACCTCGGTTGTGTGCAGCTGCAGACGACCGTTAATGAGCTTTCCGCAGCTTCACCAACAGAAACCTTTATGACTTTTATTTCTTCTAGCTAGATGTTGTTGACCAAAGGCTTTTTTTTTCATTACCTTGACTTAACAATAATAATAATAAAACTTTTTAAGACATAGTTACCAAGGGTTTTACAGAACACAATTAAATAGATCACAATAAAAAATCAAAAAGATAAGATAGCAAGTTAAAACAACAAAAAGAAATATGGCATAAAACCTGAACAAACAGTGTTAATGATATGACAGATAAAACATCTAAAATAAAAAAGACATTAAGAAAAATAAATAAACAAGTTAATAAAGGAATAGTAGAGATGGAATAACACTTTCATTATAAAACAAAACATAAGCTAGAACTTATGAAGGCCTAGATCACAGTTACTTTGTACAGTCTATCCATTTTTTTAAGATGAAGGCAAAGGATGAGACATCGTCTTTTTTATCTCTTCACTGTACTCTTCCTGTTAAGCTACTTTAAAGTGCAAATGGCCACTTTCAAATAAATCCTTTATCTGTATGTCTCTAAAAGAAGTGCAAAAATGAAAAGTATGTTAGAGTTAGATGTTTGGCTTTGCATGTGCTGAGTAACAAAAGTTAAATCTGTTTGCTGCCTGTCCAGCCAATTCGAATGTTATCAGTCCATTAAATGGAAATTATCAACGATTATCAGACCCTTAGTTAAGGGCCAGTAGGTGCCGTCTCCACCTCCTAGCCGGCAAAAAGGTTGTTATCGTCGTTCTAATCGAGGATCACTGTTCCGGTGTGACATGGACTGGAGTGGATGTCTGGAGTGGCTCTGGATTCAGCTGAAATTAGTGATAACGGCCTACTGAGACAGCTAGCAGGTTCAGGAGGGCCAGTCTGAACTAAAGTTATGGGACTGGAAACTGTTAATAAAGTGCATTTAAGGACTGATAACATTCAAAGCGGGTGCCCCATACTAGCATTTAAATTGTGTATTTATATTACAAAAAAATCTATTACTGTAAAGATGATTTAGGAATATATATGTTACAAACTAAAAATACTGCTTTGAATGATAATTTGTGCTCATAACAATCTTAAATATTAAAATAATATGTATGCCTCCTTCTTAATCGAAATATCCATAATAACTATGCAAATGCACCTACTGGCCACCTTTTAGGTATACCTATAAAACTGCTTGTTAATGCAAATATCTAATCAGTCAATCAGATGGCAGCAACCCAGTGTATTTGGCCATGCAGATATGATCAAGACAACCTGCTCTATCCTAGCTTCATATTGTGAAGAAAAATGATTTAAATGATTGGTGCCAGATAAGCTGGTCTTAGTATTTCAGAAACTGCTGATCAGCTGGGATTTTTCCCACATAACCATCTCTCAGGTTTACAGAGAATGGTCTGAAAAAGAGAAACTATCCAGTTAGCAGCGGTTCTCTGGGTGAAAATGCCTCGCTGATGCCAGAGGTCAGAGGAGAATGCCCAGACTGCTTGGAGCTGACTCAACAGTGACTCAAATAACCACTCATTACAACCAAGGTATGCAGAGGAGCATCTCAGAATGCAAAACACATTGAACGTTGAAACAGATGGGCTACAGTGGCATAAGGCGACACCTGGTACTACTCCTGTCAGCTAAGAACAGGAAACAGGATACAGCCCCAACGAGATCACCAAACTGGACAAAAGAAAATTGGAAAAATGTTGCCTGGACTGATTAATCTCAATTTCTGCTGTGACGTTTGGATGGTGGGCTCAGAATTTGGTGCAAACAGCATAAAAGCATGGCTCCATCCTGCCTTGTATCAAAGGTTTAGGCTGCTGGCAGCGTAATGGTGTGGGGGATATTTTCTTGGCACACGTTAAGCCCCTCAGTATCAACTGAGCATCATTTAAATGCCACAGCTTACCTGAGTATTGTTGCTGTCCATCTTTTTATGATGATGGCTGCTTTGGAATGTGGTGCAAAAAGAGATTTGCATCAAGAATGGGAGGGCAACAAATTTGCAGCAACTGTGTTACAGTATGCTATCATGTAAATATGGACCACAATCTTTGAGGAATGTTTCCAGCACCTTGTTGAATCTATGCCACAAATAATTAAGGGGTCAAAGGGGGTTCAACCTGGTATTAGCAAGGTATTACTAATAAAGTGAATGCATATTCACTTAATATATATGTAACACAATGTGTATATTCCCTACTAGACCAGGATAATCTTTCAGTTGTGATGCCACAAGTCCTTCATGCAGATGCCAATGAAACACAGAGAAACCCCCTAGTTAGCAGTTAGGGTTAAGGTAAAACATCCAAGAGACACAGCAGTGGAATTTTGCAGTTTACACAGGAGATCACATACAAGTTGCATATATTTGGAAATGTGAACGACCACGCAAAAAAACAAAACAGATTTCACAAAAAAAATCGGAATTGGGTCACTTCAGGCTGCAGCGTGAATGTAACCAAAAGCTCTTCAATTCACCACACAGATAATAATCTGTGTATATCTGTGTAATAATCTAAGAATAAGACAAAAAATAAAGGCAGTTCACAGACTTCACAAGTCTTACACAAGTTGCTGTTAATCAATCCTATCTGTTTTTGTGCGTGTATCTGCATGTACAGGATGTGTGAAAAACAGTGTAGGTGTGGACTGTGGGAAATAGTCTGCATTCACTGTCAAAGCACCAGTCTTTGAAATAGTTCATTGACAGCTGACTGTGTTGAAAGGTCAAGCGGTTGACAACAGAGAATTTCTGAGCTTAGACCCAGTTTATCCTGCAACAGCAGAAATTCAGAGCCTCCCCAATGCTGCAATTGGAGGATATGCAGCCGTTCCCAGCGCACTCTTTTTGTAACACACCGAAATGCCTGTGAGCACTTGTGCCCTTCTGCACCACCTCCCCCCAGCAAAGCCTAGATCAAGCCCAATTTTAGACAGGCACGTCACAGACCATTAACATTAGAGACTCACAATCTGTTCATTAGGACCTCAGAGTATAAATACCATCAGCAGGCAGCCCAGGGGACTCTCATCTATCACATCACCCATCACTCAACACTGGCATATTTCTTAAGATGCAATCATTATTTCTTTTTCTTCTTACTATAAACTATACAAACTTTCAGTCAGTTTATATATATTAATGTCAAAATGAATTGAGCACAATTAATATATAAAGGCTTTTTGAAATGGTAATCATTAAACAAATAGGCTAAACTTAAGCTTCATCTTCCATCCATCCATCCATCCATCCATTCTCTTCCGCTTATCCGGGGCCGGGTCGTGGGGGCAGGAGCCTAAGCAGAGAAGCCCAGGCTTCCCTCTCCCCAG
>JASGAU010378391.1:0-16327 GCA_030220045.1 Australoheros facetus
ATATAGCATTTTTTAAAGGCTGTAATGCCTAAATGGTTCCTAAAATACTTTTCTTAAGGTTCACACTTGAGTCGTGTCTTGATTGGTTCTTCCTTCAGATGGAAAATTACAGAAATCATGTCCACGATCAGAAAACGTGACTATTATGATCAGAGCATACACAATCATTTTTTTTTCAGTTTAAACAGTTATGTGAATGTCTTTTGCTTCCAACTTTACTTTTACTGAGCTTAAAGATTTCCATGTAATATGAGGTTGAATAGTCCGGCAACCTCTCCAAGTGTGTACCCTGTCTCTAACTCTATGGTCGCTGGGACAGGATGCAGTCCTACCTGCGATGCTGAATTGGGTAAGCAGAAAAAATGGATGGATATGAGGTTGAATAGCAGGAAATGTTGATGAAATAGTGGAAAACACCAAAGGTAATGGTAATGTTGGTTAAGTTTAAGTGGACAGGTCATTAAACAGAGTCCGTGTGCCAGCAAGGAACAGGAACAAGGAAAACTGCTCATGTTTCCTGGCACTATTTTGCATTTTAATTACATTTTTTTGTTTGGACTCCAAATATACACATGAAAAATAAAAACTGCTTTTTATGGTATTATTGATTTCTTTCACTCTGCACATGCCCTTGTCAGTTTCAGCTGAAGCACCGAAGCTTTTCTGTCCTTAGAATCTAGTACTAAAAAAATGCACTTGGCTTGTGCATATGTTGTACTTTCTCACTGCAATGCTTAACTTGCTCTCTGTAAGCACCTTTGTCATATGAAACAAAGTCAGATGATGCTTTTTAGTAATTTTATTTGGATCAAAACAGAAACAGAAATGTGTAATTTGTCATGTTTGACATTAGAAACAATTGTATTGATTAAAAGCAACAACTCTTTAGTGTTTCAACTGCCACTCAAGCAATCCATTGGTTAGAAAAGCACAAAGTTTTGTTAACAATATATAAACAGTATTTTACAGTATATACACCAATGATATCAGAAAGTATTCAGTTTTATTCAGTGTTCCCTTTGTAATGTAACTTATACAATCATCATATTCATTTCTTCATTAAGTGAAATAAGAATAATATACCAAAGCCTGTGATACATCTGAGACAAATGTTAAGATAACTCAACAGGTATTTTGATATTCTTCAGTAACGCAGTCTGCAAAATGTTCGAGTTTGTGTTTTTTTTTTTAATATATATCTATGTGCAAGAATATTTGTGCTGCTGTGTAACGCTTATAAAAGTCTACTGCAGTTGAGAGAGAAGATTCTGGCAGTCCCCAAGCCTGTCCAGATCCTCCACTACATCAATCAGCCCCTCGACCTTCTCTGAGGAAAGCACCACCTCTGCGTTGTTCCTGAACTTCTTCCTCAGGCTCTCATCAGACAGTGGATTGCGCCAGTGACCATAGAAGGTGTCGCAGCGTCCCTTCACAATGTCACCATCCACAAGTGTTACCTGGACTTCGCCATACATGTGGTTGAAATTAGCGGGGTTGTCATCAGGATGCTCCATGCGAACACGGCTCAGCAGAGTGAACAGGTCAGGGCGGCTCATGGCAGCAGGGGTGAAGGACTGCACAGTCACCTCGCCATCCAGGAGAGCAGTGCAAGCATTGAACTGGAAGGAGTGACGTGCCTCGTGCTCAGACTCAGGGAAAGGCCTATTGATGTACTTTGATTTGGGGACCCTGAGCAGGATGTCCTTAACCTGACCTGGGGAGACAGTGCCAGGACCAACTCCAACAAGAACCTTATGGACTGAGGCTGCAGCATCTGCCACCCAGTGCATCCCGAGATGAGCAGGGAAGCGTTTGAAGCCCATGTCCTGCTCCTCAAGCAGGAACACATGGCTGTCATTATTGGGTGATTCTAAAAGCTGTGGCACATAGTCTTCATAAAAAGCATTGAAGCCAGCCACCCCTGCAACAGCATCTAGGACCACAGGACTTGCCTCTAGGCCTCTGGAGGCCAGCAGAGCAGCTTCTAGCCCCAAACGGGAAGCATTGCCAATGTGGAGGGGTTTGGATTGAGTGGCTGCATTAGCCATCGGGGCTCCTGCTAGAGAAGCAGCAATAGCCAAGGCATGACTGCACCGGGTGGGGTCCAGAGACAAGAGGCGTGCGCATGCAGCAGCACTTCCCATAGTGCCTACCACACTAGGAGGATGAAACCTGATGGAAATTTCATAAAAAAGAGAAATTTTGGTTAGGTGTTTTGCACCGGTTTACTGTTGTGACTGAAGGACAATTTTAAATAAGTGCTATATATCATAATGGTTATAGTAAAAATCTTTGTGAAAGATTTTTGTCCAAACAGCCAAATTTAACTTGTGTGAGCAGCTCATCTTTTTAGTAATTTGAGTAATAAACAAGCAACTCATTTGACTCATATTGACTCATTTGACTTGGTGTAAACACATGGCAAAAGGAGTCCTCTGTGATATTCTTCTCCACATGGCTAATTGGTCTAAAACTAGCCACAGAGCCCCTGCTGTCCCTGCATGAGCATGAAAACATGACTTTCACAGCTCGCTGATATGAATAAAAGACTGTGCATTACATCTCTGCAGCCTGCTGGATTTATGCAGCATGTGAATAAAAATAAAATCAATGAGAACCTGACTTATATCAGTGATCAGTTATGCAGACCACTCACAGAGCGAACCATACTGTAATGTTGCTGTTAGGCTGTAAAAGTGACTGGGTTCAACTGATACTCTAAAGCACTCACCTCTTGGGGATATTGTGGGCCTCATTAGAGAACCTCATTAGTCGGCCTTGAATCTCGATGCCAACATTGAAGGCCAGTAAGAAGTCCAGGCCACTGGGCTTATTGTTAGCTGGCATCATGTCACTGAGCGCTAACACAGCAGGAAGGACGGCTCCTGAGGGGTGAGTGGCAGGGTGCCATGTATCATCAAAGTCCATGGAGTGAGTCTGTAACAAAAAGATTTTAATGATCAAATGACTGTACATTACATCACATCACAGCGCAGCATAGCATTAGTTTAATATTAAAAATGAATTAGATGGCTACTGATACATTTCCTGGGCTGGAGTCAAGAACAGAACCTCGCTGTTTCTGAAATAACCCAGTAGCAACCTCAGTGTTTGTGTTTAAATGATGCAATTTAGCTCACTACACCCATTTTTTTTTTTAAGTGAACACACACTTCCTGACCCTGCTGGCTTCTTTAGAAAGCAATGTTTGCAAATGTGCTGATGTAATGATGGAAATTTCTGAGATTTCCATCAACTCCTGCTTTTGTTTACTGCTCGGACTGCACCTACTCATGAATATCTGTATACTTTTTAGGTGTGGTAATGTGTTTATGGCTTGGTGCATGTGAAATTGTCCGGAGTCTTCGGGACATGCTGACACATCTGTTCCACTTATTCATACTCACTGCCACTCCATTGACAAAAGCTGCCAGTGTCGGGGAGAGTCTGAGAGCCTTGCGTCCATACACAGAACTGATGTCATCAGGAGCATACATGTTCTGAGGTGATGAGACAGAGAGGGGTACAATGCAACATTTTACACTCTCTTAAATAGCTCTGACACATCATTCTTCAGAAGACGGAGCCTGAAAACGTTTCTTTGTAAGTTATATGACAAACACCTCAATTTTAAGATTATCAGAAAGAGAGAGAAAAAAACAGTCTGTTCCAGACTTAAGTGAAAAGTCAGGCTCATTCTTTTCACTGCCTTAGATGAGAGGAGATGTTAATAATAAAAAAAACAACTTTATTTGTTAATCCCTTTTCCCATCTCACCTGGCAGTGCTGCAGGGCCAGCTCAAACACATCTGTTGTGCTTCCAATCAGACCGACTCCGATGCTGTCCAGAACCATTCTTTTACTGCGGTGGAGCACCACAGGGGATAATTGCTGGGGCTTAATTTCACTGATGAACTTCCCAAAACTGGCTGTGACTGTTTCCTCAGGAGCTGGCTGCTTCAAGACTAAAGGGAGAAGGAAGGAAGCAATGAGGAAAAAAAAAGACCATCCATGTGAAACATAGAGAAATGTGCTTCCTGATGAACTGACAGAATTAAAGGTTTACCTTCCACTGCAGACTTATGGATTGCTCTGGCAGCCCACACTGATCTAATGGTTTTCTACAGGACAAAGAGAATGTCTTTAGCAATGCCCACGCAAACATATTTTGTGTCTTTTTTAACATCTCTATTACATGCTGTTGATGCCCTGCTATTTTCTACCTCATCTCTGTTAAACTCTCAGTGGCATCACTGTAATGAATATCACTCAGCCTATGGGACTCTTTTGAAAGACCTATTATGCTACTGCAACAGGTGTAGCATAACATGAGTAATCTGTACAAAATGTAATCTGAGCTCTTTTAAATATCCCTCTTCCGTCTGCTCATACAAATACCTGCACTGTGTAAAAATATTATACTATGATTTTAGTTTTTACTATTTGTTCAGACTGATTTAAGACTAAAAGTTGTGTTTTCAACAGCCTGTTTTAAATTGAGGCAGTTTTATGCAATTAATATAATGTTTTCTAATAATCTACCAAAAAAATAGTAATACAAAATAACTCTTAAATGTTACCTGTAGAGTAGAAATCATGGTTTCAGTCTTGTGTTTCTGCCAAGTTGAATGTCCCTCTTTCTTGTGAAGGATGCTGATGCTATTCTGATTGAGACGCTGCTTGCCTTATATAGGCCAGGACAAGAATAACAGCTCAAAAGAACAGGGAAGGGCAAGGACATCCATAACAAAGACTTATGGTAATAACAGGAATTTCCATAATGGGCAAAATCTTTATTAAACAACCTCACCATCGTCACAGGGGGAGGGGGAGGAGGAGGCGAGGAGGAGGAAGAATTGGTGTTTTATTGTCCTAAGTGCAAGGTGATGTCACTTGTAAGAGTGAAGCCTGTGGGACAGTGTGGAGGAAATTACACCAACTCCTCCTACAGTGAGGAAGGCCTTATTTATGTCAAACTCTCATTCCTGCTTCAGAACAACTCAGCTGTTCATCTTTCTAAGATTCTCTGCCAGGTAAGACATTATTTTCACTTTCATTATTACTTACAGGAAAAAAAGCTCTGTGATATGAGACCTACCCACAACCTAAACTGGTGAAAATAAACTTTTTACATCAGCTGTATATCAGTGTTTGGTAAAAAGATGCTTTATGGCAAAAAATAACAAGTTTACGTTACTTATGAGATAACTGACGCTATATAACTGATACATTATAACAGAACCTGTTTTCAGGCAAATATCAGTGAGTATTAGTTTATTATGAATAAAATCCATGTTAATGGGGCCACTGATGACTTTTCAGTTACTGGAGCAGAAAACTTGAGGGTTTTCTGAGCAACTGAGCAGTTTTCTGTGAGCCCATTCATTAGAGGGCAGGGACACAGACACACAGCCTTGAATATTTAGTGAGATAATACACAAAAGAACCTGAAAGGAAACATGTTGTTTGAGCCTAAATAGAGTTTATTAACAAGATATTTTGAAGTTGTATGATTAGCTGTGCTTTATAGTACATTTATTGAATATTTACAAGTATTATAATTTACTTCTAATTATTTTTTCTATTACTTTAAGATGTGCAAATGACTTATGAATTATAGAAATGATGATTTCTCTTTGTTTTTTAAAATAATGTTGCTATTCCACAGCATCATAAAAATACTAATATGGCATTATCAAAATAAAAAGAATTAAGAACATGACAAAATTCTGAATTTCCTTTGAATGATTTGCTTTGTTTGTGTCACCTGTAGATCGACAGCAAAACAATCATGGCAACATCAGATGGCTTTCCCGCCAGTTTTTATGGGGAACCAGGAGTACTGGGCATGTTATCCAATGGGATCAGTGCATTCCTTGTACTTCTGCAGAATTTCAATGCAGCCCACACTGGCAATGCAGCACATGGAGTGGAGAACATACTTGCAGGTAAAACGTTTAGAAAATCAGCAGTAATAATGTAAAAAAAAAAAAAAAAAGAAAAAAGTGTAAAATTAACTAAGTCATTTTCATTTTGTTTAACAGGTGTTCATCTCATCCTGATTGGAGGTATATGCCAGCTAGTGGCAGGGTTGCTTTCCTTTAGAAAGTATGATCACCTGAGTGGCACTGCCTTTATTGGCTATGCTGCTCTTTGGGGTAGTTTTGGGGCTACCCGAATCTACTTCGGTGTCTCTGAAAATCAAACAACAAATCAGACAAGCAATTTGTCTTTGCCCACTGACTTGATGACCAACATGTCTCTGAATGCCTCTGCACAGACCCCAGGTGGCTATTTCTTCCTGTCCATAAAAGAGTCCGCGATTGCAGGTCTGATTCCTTATATCTTTCTGTCCTTTCTCTTAGCATTTTGCTCTGCCACGGTCAATTACATCATGCCTTTTGTTTTTGGGGCCATCACGGCCACTTTAATCTTTGAAGCAGTGGGTATAGTAGCAAGCTCCTGGGCTCTCATAGTCTCTGGGGTTCTGGAGTTGCTCATTTTGATCTTTGCCATCTATGGTTCATCTGCACTGCTCCTCAAAGGCTTGACCCAACGTCTAGCCCTCAAAGGCTTTGGGACCCCCCTCTTCAATGTTCTTCTGTTAGGAACTGGCAACTCAGCAAGTGCCCAAAGCATTGGCCAAGAGAAGAAGAAAAACACAAAATATGCTGAACCCATGGCATTGGGTTTCTTCTGTGACTCTGTTGCTCCTTTCATCTTTGCTTTCTACAGCTTTGGGTACATGAAGTCATTTGGTTTAGGAGCTGCATGGGTTTCAATCATCTCATTTGCCCAGTTGTTCTCCAGCTACTACGCCTATTTGCGCCAGGACTGCTACCACACTACAAAGTTTGGATTTCATGCTACATATTGGCTGATCAAGGCTTGGGATGAGTTTGTGGCATCTACTCTAATCGTGAATAAGAGTGCAATTGCTTCTAGTAGGGAAGTAATGGTAGGAAACTGGTTCTTTGTGGTGGCAGGCTTGGTTCTGTGTGTAGGAAGTCTGAATATGGATGTCCTGGAACTTATCCATAACATGCTTTTTGTCCTGGTCACAGTTTCAACAATACCCCAGATTCCACTTGAGGGTTACTACATCTTCTTTGGTGTAGCTTGCTCTCTGTTTACAGTAACCTCCATCTATGGCACCTTTGCACGTCTCATCAACACCATAGCAGAAAAGTTACTTATCCCTGTAGGAAAGCAGCCCGTCTCCACCATTGATTTGAAGAAGGCTTTGAAGTGGGGAAAGTCAAAACAAGAAGGCAGGGAGATGGTGGCCCACTCTGATCAGGCCTCAGATGCTCTGTTTTACATTTTAAATGGGGTTGCAGCTCTGTCAGCTCTCCATTCACATGTGTCCAGTATGAATCCTACTCTCCTTCATCTGTCCATCCCTTGGGTCCTGATCTCTGGAGCAGTCATCCAGGTCTACGTTAGTAGGCTGCAAGTAACAGGAGGTGGCCGGTTTGGGTCAGTCATCTCATCCATCTATGTGGGAGTCTGGGCAACTTGGACCTGGTTTCGGTTTGCAGGCACGTCAGGACAAACATTGCTGTGGACATTTCTCTTTCTGATTTATAAAAGATTCTTATCCCAAGTTTGTTTTTTGTTTTTCCTCCAGGTAACCTGCTTCAGCTCTCCACAGGAGCAGCTTATGCTTTCACAGCAGGAGCCATTGCTCTCCTGGTTATTAATGCTTTCCTCATGTTGACTGGTAAGGTTAACATCACTGTTTGTGTCAATAGAAGTAATTTCTTCATTGGTTTCTTTGTTTCATGTGTTTTTTGGGGGGTTTTGTTTGTGCTTTAGCTGCCTATAGGAACCTGGTTTTGCTGTTTCTAACGACTGTGATGGAAGTTGCTCTTGTCTGCTTCTTGCTCTCCACCCTCCACCGACTGCCATATCAACTAGAAAGTAAATACAGATAAAGCCTAATTTGAAAATATAAGATTGGCTTTTGATTAAAAAATTATATATAATGTTATAGAGTCTGTCAAGTTGATTGTTTCTGAAACTATGACATTTTTTACAGTGGCCATGCTTGCACTGGTGGCAATAATTTGTATATATGGAGCTCTGGCATCAATGGTCAGCTGCATCTTCTCAGAGAGACTCATACCTATGGGTCCCCCTTTAATAAAGGTAAACAGAGCAGAGACTGATTTTGTGCTCCTTCTCAAATGCACTTTATGAACATGCCCCTTCCCCTGCGTCCTGCTTTAGGAGGTAGCGAAGCAGGAGACATTTCCAGAGCTGCCATGTCCTGTAGCCAACTCACGACTCACCAGCAGTCTCTTGAAGATCGCTGGAATTCTGGAGGAAGGAGGAGTATGCGGGATTCCCACAGACACCGTGTACGCCCTAGCTGCATCCTGCAAGAATCCTCAGGCCATTGAGAAAATATATAACATTAAAGTAAGAATGAAAACTGAGGTGTTATTAAAAGATAAATAGGTTAATTCAAATTGTGTGTACTGTATAAAACCCATTAACCCATAATCTATAACACGTTTCAGGACAGACCAGCAGAGAAGCCCATATGTATTTGCATTTCTAGTGTGGAACAGCTGGTGGCAGCCAAGCCTCCTTTCAGTCCTCTGCTCTGGGAGTTTATGAGGAATGTCTATCCTGGAGGCATCAGCTGCATCGTCAAAAAAGGAGACTGGCTCTTTAAACTCGGTAAACCATGTAGTGCAGTGGAAATGTGGTGTTACCAGAATCAATGTCATTTACCAGCACTCACCTCTGCTAAATGTCTCTGTGTAGGAGTGGGACCAGCTTATGACCGTGTTGGGACAAAGGACAGCATCATGATCCGGGTACCCGACCATACCGTTACCGGCCACTTATGTAATATTACTGGACCACTTGCTATTACCTCAGCCAATCCGAGCGGAGAGTCAGACAGCACCCACCACAGCATGGTCATCAAGTAAGACCTCATTAAGGAACTGTAAAAAACTGAGCATATGGTGCAAACTGCTTACAAAATAGTAGAATGATTTCTCCTATGATAGCATTTACAGTCCTTTTACAGCAAACTATTTTGTAGAACAGTGACAAGTTATTTCTTCTATGATGTGGCATATTGCTAGTAGATGGCCACTAAACACTCGTTTGCTCTGCATTTTCAGTCGACTGGGACACAAGATCCAAGGAGTTCTGTGTGATGGAGACTCTAATGAAGTTGTCGCTTCCACTGTGGTCAACTGCCTGAAGATTGATGAAGGTACACACAAAACAGGTCACATAAAATTCAATTTTTGTGGGTTTTATTAAACACTGTCTAACTCTGGTTTATCTTACTCTTTCTACAGGCACCATCACCATTGTGAGAGAAGGCTGTGTCCCTGCAGTTAAAGTTCACCAGATCTTCGACCGAGTGAAAAGCACTATGTTGTGATTGTTATGATTCCTTCCTTTAAGGGAGCATATTCTTGCTTGGTTGACTTCTGGTTCTGCATCTTTGTCTCTTCTTTTTCTATTCAGTACTCTCAGGAACACTTTAGTTAAACTATGCTACTGACCACAGTTATAGTTAACTAAAAACTAAAACTATATGTAAAAAAATATTTAAGTGAACTGGAAATAAAAATAAGAATTAAAAAAAGAAATAAAATAGAAAACAAAAAATAAGAATTTTGAAATAAATAAAATGAAATAAAAATATAGAGTTTTATTATTTTTTAGTTTGGTAAATGTTTCATTACAAGTTGCCTGGTGAGTCATTGGTGGCCATGTTTATTGAGACTCTGGTTGTCTACAGGACTGTGAGTCAGCTGCCTGCAAAAACGTCTCTGTATTCTCATAAATAAACAGATTTTCCTACACCATGCCTAAAACTCACACTGAAACTAACACAGTTTAAACTAAAACTAAACATTTTCACACTATAAAAACTAAACTGAAACAAAAAAAATCCACTCTGGAAACAAAGTGTAACTAAGCCAAACTAAAAACAAAAAGTCAAATTGAAATAAAAGTAAAACAAAACTATGATAACCCTGCTACCAACAGTGCCATCATTAGCTTCTATTAGCTGCAGAAGGAACCTCATTTTGAAACTGTGTGTGCATGATCTGCTGTGATACCACAGCTTAATGAAGATAATGTTCCTCAGATGTGTTATTGTAAAACAGATTTTTATGCTAACTAACTACACACACACACACACACACACACACACACACACACACACGGACTGGTTGCTGTATTTATATATTTAATCTCTTTGTGTGATGTATGTATTCAAGCTCATTATGTTTCATTGCACTGATTACTTTTGTGAAAATAAAGAATACAACTGATGCTGTCTTCATGTTATTATTAATATTACATAATCATCATTGAAGCAGAGACTGAACCAGTATGCACCAATCCTTAATTGTCAATGGAGAATCAGTCATAAAAATCACTGATGCATCAAGCAGTTCAAATAGAGTAAAACAGTTGCCCCAGGGCGCGTTGTAAAGTAAAGTAAAGACCGAACTGTAATTACAGAGAAAACCCAACATCAAAACAACCTCCTGAGCAAGCACTTGGTGACAGTGGGAAGGAAAAAAAAACCCTTTTAATTCAATCCAATCCAATCCAATCCAAATTTATTTATAAAGCACATTTAAAAATAACAGAGTTAACCAAAGTGCTGTACATAGGGAAAATAAGATAAAATAAATACACCAAAACACACACATCTAAAATACATCTAAGAAATCACAAGATTATAAAACAATACAACAGCTCAGAGAGATAGCTCTCACTCTGATTTGAAGGCCAAAGAATAAAAACTTTAAAAACTCATTTTTAAAATTTTAAGACGTACTTTAAAAACATGCACAGTAGAAGCTGACCTAACATAAAGGGGCAGCTTGTTCCATAGTTTAGGGGCTATGGCTGAGAAAGCTCTGTCCCCCCTGCTCTTAAGCCTAGTTTTAGGAACACTGAGAAGTAGCTGGTCTGCAGATCTCAGTGACCTAGAGGGAATGTAAGGTGTTAAGAGTTTAGTGAGGTATGATAGGGCCAGCCCATTTAAAGATTTAAAAACAAACAAGATTTTAAAATCAATCCTAAAACGCACAGGAAGCCAGTGAAGGGAGGCTAGCATAGGGGAAATGTTCTCGGTTTTATGAGTTCTAGTAAGAAGGTGAGCGGCTGCATTCTGGACCAATTGAAGGCATGAGAGAGAGGACTGGTTTATACCAATGTACAGGGCATTACAGTAGTCAAGTCGAGTAGAAATAATGTACAACTCTTTCAAAATCACTAAAAGCTAAGAAGGGCTTGACCTTAGAAAGGAGCCTCAGTTGGTAAAAGCCTGATCTCACTACAGAGTTTATCTGTTTCTCCATCTTTAGATCATAGTCTATTTTCACACCAAGCTTATTTACCACAGGCCTCACATAAGGATCAAGTGGGCCCAGGTCCAATTTCGCAGTACTGCTCGAACTACTGGGTCTAAGAATCATGACCTCAGTCTTGCTTTCGTTTAAATGTAAAAAGTTTAAAGCCATCCAGGCTTTGATGTCATTAAGACATTCAGTTAATATTTTCAGAGAACTGCCATTGTTTCCTCTCAGGGGCAAATAGATTTGGGAATCATCAGCGTAGAAGTAGAAGGAGATACCAAGTTTTTTCAAAATCGATCCTAAGGGAAGTAGATATAAAGAAAAAAGGATCAGCCCCCAAACAGAACCCTGTGGAACAGGTATGACCACTTCAAAGCTATGCCTTTTATCCCCACGCAGTGCTCAAGGCGAGAAATGAGAATACTGTTGTCAACAGTGTCAAAGGCAGCTGTGAGATCTAAAAGCATTAAAATAACAGAATCCCCAGAGTCTGTAGCCAATAAAACATCATTAAAAACTCTTAAAAGAGCTCATTCTTTGCTGTGAAATACTTTAAAGTCAGACTGAAATACCGCAAGGATCTTGTATGTATCTAAAAAAGGCTGAAACTGCAGAAGAACCATTTTCTCCAAAATCTTAGAAATAAATGGGAGCTTAGAGATTGGGCGAAAATTGGAAAGCACTGAGGTGTCCAGATTTGCTTTTTTCATCAAAGGCTGCACCACTGCTTGCTTAAAGTATAAGGGAAACACCAGAAACAAGACTACTGTTTATAATAGACTGTATGTTAGGCCTGATGGTGTCCCAAACTTCCCTGAATAAGCGAGTCGGGATAATATCAGTGGGACAGGCTGAAGGTTTCAGCTCAGAAATAATTTTTTCAAGCAAAGGGAGAGACTGGTTCAAATTGACTGAAAAAAGCAGGGCATTTAACAGAAACAGATGGATCAATAGTCGGAGCCAAGATGTTTGTTCGGATCACAGTAACCTTATCCACAAATTACAGGAGAACTTTTTAACAGGAAGAAACCTGAGAACCAGGCTCAGGGAGGGGCAGTCATCAGTGGTGACTGGTTCGGGGTAAGAAATATGAAACAAGACACACTGTGGATGAGAGCCAGAGATCAACAATAACTAGTGATTAAATACAGAGCACTGTTGCCTCACAGCTAGAAGGTCTGGGTTTGAATCCACCTTCGCCGAGCCTGTGTGGAGTTTGCATGTTCTCCCCATGTTTGTGTGGGTTTTCTCCGGGTTCTCCGATTTCGTCCCGCAGTCCAAAGACATGCAATTAGTGGGGTTAGGTTAATTGGTGATTCTAAATGGCCCATAGGCATGAATGTGACTGTGAATGGTTGTCTGTCTCTCTGTGTTAGCCCTGCTACAGGTTGACAACCTGCACAGGGTGTACCCTGCCTCTTGACCCATGACCACTGGGATAGGCTCCAGTCCCCCTGGAACCATGAGCAGGATAAGCAGAAGAGAATGAATGGATGGATGAATTAAATGCAGTGGGGTATAAACAGAGTAAAAAGAGGTGAAGGAAAAGAAACACTCAGTGAATTATGGGAACCTTCCAGCAGCCTATAGGCCTATTGCAGCATAACTATGGGATGGTTCAGGGTCACCTGATCCAGTCCTAACTCTAAGCCTGATCAAAAAGGAAAGTTTTAAGACTAATCTTAAAAATAGAGGGTGTATGTTTCCCAAGTCCAAACTAGGAGCTGGCTCCACAGAAGAGGGGCCTGAAAGCTGAAGGATCTGCCTCCCATTCTACTCTTAAGTATCCTAGGAACTGCAAGTAAGCCAGCAGTCTGAGAGCGAAGTGCTCTATTGGGGTGATATGGTGCTATACGGTCTTTAAGATAAGATGAGGCCTGATTATTCAAGACCTTGTATGTGAGGAGAAGTATTTTAAATTCTATTCTATTCTAGATTTAACAGGAAGCCAATAAAGAGAGGCCAGTATGGGAGAAATATGCTCTTTAAAATTAATTTGCTCTTTAAAATGAATTTAGGATTCATTTTAAAGTTTTGGTGATCACTTTCAGAGCCCGCCACGGTCAGATGCCTCCATATATCAGTGAGCTACTACAACATTATCAACCATCTAGATCTTTGAGGTCTGCCGATCAGTGCTTGTTGGCTGTACCTAGATCCAGGTTAAAGACAAAAGGTGACTGTGCTTTTGAGGTTGTGGCCCCCAAGTTGTGGAACTCACTTCCACTTGATTCACTGTAAGTTGAATCTACTTAAAAAAAACCAAAGTAACTCGTTGCCTTAAATTTTTTAAGCAATGAAACAGTAAGTGAAGACAATAAGTGCAATGGACTATGTTCAGTGTACTCGAGACATTTGGAATGGAATGAAAGATCTAAGTTGAATGTACTAATAACAGAGTTTCAGTAACTGAAGATTTAAGCAATCACCACCCATTTATTTAACTCAGCCTGTTAAGTAAGCACTACTCCATTTCCAGTTGAACTAAATTGTATGTTCTTATTGACCAAACTTATCTTTTATAGTTCATGAAAAAATAAAATGTCTTTTGCTCAATCAATTCCCCTATCCTTTTCATGGTCGTGGGGTGGGGGCTGGAACCTATCCCAGCTGACAAGGCAGTAAGATGCAGGATACACCCCATAGAGGTCACCTGTTGTAGGGCTGACACAGAGAGACAGACATTCACACCTGTGGGCAATTTACAGTGACCAATTACCTTAACCCCAGTAACTGCATGTCTTCAGATTGTGGGAGGAAACCCACACAGACACGGGGAGAACATACAAACTCCACACAGGAAGAGGCCCAGCCCAAGGTGGAATCGAACCCAGACTATTAGAGAGCTATTCTAGCTGTGAAGCAGTAGTGCTAACCACCACGCCACCATGCTGCCTAGTAACAAAAATATTTTTTACAGTGTTGAACTGTGTCTGTTTAAATTTGGTAAATAAACAAACATGATAAAACTCAGCCCTGCTGAATGCTGGTACATTAACATTTACAAATAACATTTGTCCGTGGAACAATAAAAAACTATACAAGAGAGAGAGTTGTGAACAAAAACCAAACAAAAGGACCAAATATCTGCTATTTCAAACTCCACACAGTGAGAGGCCTGGGCTAAGGTAGACTTGAACCCAGACCTTCTAGATGGCATTCTACCTGTGAGGCAGCAGTGCTAACCATCATACCACCTGCTGCTGCTCATTGAGGCAGTCTGTTTAAACTGGTATAAACTAGATTTTTAGCAGGTGCAAAAACTTGATATTAAGTTGTTTGAATTCAAACACATGATTACAATAAGATAGACCATCAAAAAGTAGTCTAACAAGTAATGTTCACATTCTAGCTAATTTTAAGTAATATGAACTCAATATTTTTTAAGTGGAATCAAAATCTGGGTTTACAGTGTTTAAGATCTGTGGACTCTGTTGATACCTTTAAAAAGAAACTGAAGACCCACATGTGCAGGTTAGCTTTTATTTACTATTAACTATTTATACCATTTTTAATGTTACATTTTATTCTGTATTGTAAAGCACTTTGTGAACTTTGTTCTTGTAAAGCGCTATATAAATAAAATTTACTTACTTACGTACTCTCTCTTTCTAGTCCCTGTCAGTACTCTAGCTGCAGCATTTTGAATCAGCTGAAGGCTTTTCAGCTTTTAGGAGCTTTTAGGACAGCCTGACAGCTCTTTCGATTCCAAGCAACCAGACCTTCTTGTAATTAAGTGGTCTTGAGTAACAGTTCTTCAGGGTTTCTGAGGGTCTTTATGTTTTTCTTTGGACATTGGCTGCTTTTACACTTATTTTCAATACAGTCCTTGTACCTGACCAGTTTCAGATGAATGTTTTTTATTCTTTTGATTGAATCATTCTAGCATTTAAAAGGCATCTAACCAGATGAACCAGTGTTGAGTCTACACATAACAAATCACTTTACACAGAACCCATTCAAAAGTTTATCTTTAGGCACTTTGTTACCTTTTGCCTTTTGCAAAAATACATGATCTGGTCCCATTTTTTTTTTAGTTGAATGCTACGAAAAATGCCAACGATAACACAGTCTGACCAGTATGAAACAGGACGGCATCTGCCTTTCAGTCGAACTATCTACGGTTCACTGAAACCTCATCAGAAATGACATCATTGTAAAGGTGGCTGTCAAGAAGCCATTTGAGTGACAAACAATATGAAAGTTTTCCAGAATAACAACTTGTGTAGGACATGCACAATTTCTTTAATCAAGTCAACACTTTTTACTTTCTCTAGAACAAAAACATGAATCGTAAAGTTGCAGTACTGCCTAAACCCTTCTTTTCTCACATGTTGTTTTCAAGAAACCAGAGTTTTTTCCAATTTTTGAACGTGGTTTTGAGCAGTTATTATAGTTTTGTATTTTCGAATTAGTTTTTATTTAATTTTATTTCAATTTAACTTTTTCCTTTTAATTTTCTTGTTTCGGTTTAGTTTTATTTTTTAATTTTGGTTTAGTTTTGTATTAGTTTCAGAGCCAGTTGTAGTTTTTTTTTTTTTTTTTTNATTGTATGGACGGTGTATACCAGAGGCAATATTTAGAAAAATCAGTCTATGTATTACAATAAAAACTTTTTGAAAGAAGTTGAATTATAATAACCGTGTTCTTGAGCAACAGTTTTCCAGGCTTTCTGTAGGTCTTCTAAAGGTTTTCTTTGCAAATTGGTCAAACCTCAGGGGTTAGGGGGCCATTGCACCCATTTACAGAGGAATTTTTTCTTTTGTTTGTTAAGCCATTTAACACTTACCTATGAATCATACAATGCCATCACAGAGTCTCAGTGGAAAGGTGGCTGTCAAAAAGCCATTCTTAAGAACGAGAAACACGGGAAAAGACTGAGGTATGCTAAATTACAGAAGAACTGAAAAATGAATAAACTGAAAATCAGTGGCACCCAAGGGCATAGGAAGGAGTTTACTATTGGGGGGGGG
>JASGAU010378392.1:295-13021 GCA_030220045.1 Australoheros facetus
TCCAACATTCCTTGATAAATACTACATTTATTTTAGTGGATAGGGGGAAGGCATTAGTCCATTTTTAGTTGAACAAGCACACCATATGTCTGTTCAACTAGATAGAATGGAAACCTTCAAGCATAGCTGGATGCCACAAGGTTATTTTTGATATAATAGCCATTGAATCCTGCAGGTCTTAAAGTATTCAATAAGCCCTGGTCTCCCTTCTTAGAATATATTGGTACTAATGTGATAGCCTGGTGAGAAATTTCACAGTATACTCGTGTATACCTGAGTGATCACTGGGCTGCATGGATTACGATATTTATGTGTTTGTGTATGTGATTTTATTTAGCTCTCTTTTATTTGTTGTTTTTTTTTAGGATTTTTGGCCACAGCGGCTTTTCGTGACAGTGGAGAGAGACAGGACCGCAACGCGGCGTGTGTATGTGGTCGCCGGCTTTTACCACTAAGCCACCCAGGCGCCCCGTTTAGCTCTCTTTTTGACATGACCCCCCCTAGTTTTTTTTAAATTAATTGTTTAATGTATTGGTTTATTGTATATTTGTATTGCATATTGAAGATTTATGTCAATATCTTGACAGTCTCTCGTACTTTCATACTGTCTTTTATGGGGAAATGATCCCGTCTTTTGTTAAGGGGCACTATCAGGAAAGCTGGTCTGCACTAATTTGTAAAAAGTTTAATAAAGATACAGTCCTGTGTAACAGGCTTCAACAACCCCTCATGTTTTTATATTTTGCTGGGAAATCGGGAAACAGTTGCAGTGATTTACTGAAACATATGCACACTTACAATCTAAATACAGTATATAAGACAAACACATAATTCTAATGAGCTTGAAAGTCAATATTTGGTAGAATAATAACACAGTATCATACATATCCTACTACATATTTAGTCCATAAAGGTATTACTCCCTTTACTGTGACTATCTTCCAAGTTAATGTCAAACTTTTAAAAGCTGCATATCTCATTTTGCTATCAAAGTCTTCACACACACACACACCATAATAATAATGTCAAACTTACTTTGAATAATCTGTTAGATATTAAATTTCATCATTTCTGTGTGGCAGCTTGGATCTTGAAAGCCCTGATGGCTAAAATGTTAATAAGCTAGCTAATAAAAGGAAAGGAAGAGTATTTAGGCTGTCATGGCTGGCTTCTCAGCTGCAGGGGCTCTGTTGTTTGTTTTGAAGCCCTAATAATGGCTGTGCAGAGTTATAATTATGAACTTAGTGAGGTGAGGAAATTACTAGAGATGAATAGACAGCAGGGGACCAGATTGTTGGAAGGCACATATCGGAGTCTGTTCCTGACTCACTCTGATGACAGGAGGTGGAAACGAATGAGCCCTGCTCTGAAAACAAGATATTCATCATTTACAAAAAAAAAAAAAGAAAAAAAAATTAAATGCCTTTTGAAGAATGCATGCTCATAGAGAGGAGAGGATTCAAAATGAAATAACAGGGTTTTAGAGCACTGGCTGGAGCTTTTAGTATTCTGTTTTTTAATACTAATAAAGTTTGGAAGTGATCTACAGAAACAGAAAAGGGCGTGCACAAGAGATAAAAGCATATCTGGGTCAGGACGCAGCTAAAGTAAATGCATTCAGTATATGTTTGCAAAGCAAATATGAGCTGCAGCATTATGACCTTCCCCTTGTTTTTTAATTGTCTGCATATTTTTGGCGGATTAAACTTCAGTTGCTTTTTAAACACAGGTGGAGCTGCACTTAGATTTCCCCAAGGTCACCAAAATCTGTGAAAGTAACACAAATTGCACTTTGACTTATGCCCCCTCGTTACCTCTGTGACAAAACAACACATACAGTACTAGAAGTTTGCCATTAAGACTTTTAAACAAATCAAAGTGAACTCGTTACGATGGAAATTTATGCCGAGAGACATCTAATCAGATCATCTGCTTCATGTGGATTTCCTGCAGAGTTTAAGTGCAAAGTTCCTGTATCATAGAGTCATCGTGTTCACTAGAAAGTTTATCCTAATTCAGCCAATTAGCTCATTAATTACCAATTATCAACTTTTCCCACCGTAACAGTACATTTGACTTTGTATACTTCATGACTGGTATCGGTTTTCATTGTAAATAGTTTAGTAGTTACAGCTTTTGTCTGGGAAACAGGTTTTCCCTCATTAAAATGAAAATATATGCAACAAGGTGCTCTAACATCTAATTAGATCATCTACTCCATATGGAGTACCTGTGGTGTGAGTACGTATCATTCTTGATTCATCCTGTTAACAAGAAGGTGTCTGTTGTAGTGTAACAGATGCCAGCGTGGTGACTTGTAGTCCTGTCGACTGTGTCAACAGATTTCATGAGGTTACAAATAAAATGCTAAAAGTTCATGAAAGCAGAGGATGAGATAAGCTAACGGATGGGATATCACATCTGGAGCTGGGGGTTGTGGGTCCAAGTCCCAGTTATGTTGTTCAAGTATCGCTTCATTTCCTGAGCTGCAGTGGTTAGCACCGAGGTCCCCACCTTCCCCGGGTGCAATTACAGGTGCCAGTCTTTACAACTTTGATGAGTGAAGAAGTGGAAGCCAAACTATCAATGTGGACAGAAAAGAAGAAATAAGGCATCAAACCTGTCCAGGCTTGATGTCGACAAACGGGTAACGTTGTGCGCCGGCTTTCTGCCGGCCACTTCCAGGAACTTTCAATAACTTTGTGTCACCGGTGTTGTGTGTAAATGTGTTTGAGCTTTCAGCAATATATTCTGAGGAGTGTTGAAATTAGGAAGAAGCAGAGCCAAAGACCAGGATTATATAAATATTCTCTGTATTATATATTTTCAGTTATCTGAAGATTGTTCATTTTCTATTAATATTTAATCATAATGATCATAATATTTAATTATTTAATAATATTCATTCAGACAGCAAACTGCAGAAGTGCGGTGTCGGGTGTGGTGATGCAAAATGGCTTGCGTGGCTCACATATCAGCTAGGAGGTAAAACGAGTTGTTTTTTTGGATATGCTGACTGTATACACAGTTCTTTTTATTTTCTCTTTCTCAACTTCATCCCCTTTATGTCTGACTAACGTACCACCTGCGCTGAATGGGCTCCCTTCCCACCTGTTTGACTCCTCTCCATCTCATCCATGTACAGTAACAGATGGCAGGCAAGTGCAGGAGAATTTCCCAAGGTGCTGTGGGAGCTGTTTCTCTACGAGCGTGTTTGTGTATAAGCTGTGAATGTGGGCACATGATCTTGGACCGTTATTTACATCTGCAGCATGGCACCAACACCTGCTGCGGCTGCTCGGGCTTCCTGCTAGCTAGCCAACCACGACGCAGTGCTGCCGTAACTGAGACACGGGGCAGTCGGTGGGTTTAGATGCATCTGAGTTACCTTTGAACTTTATGTGGATAAACTGTGAGCAGCTGTTTCAGTGAATTTTTTGTTTTGCATGTTTATAGTGACTTTCATATGCATTTACACATGTTGCAGAGCTAGCACACCTCTTGGCAGGTAATGCTATTTAATTTATGAGAGCGTCCTCTCCTAAGTTTATACTTATTGTACAAGCTGTTATTCTGACTTTATGTTTTTAGTTAACCTCTCAATGGAGCTTTCTAACATGTGTTTAACTCTGTCAATGGATCTATTTTAATCCCAACCACGATCGTTTCATAACCTTGGCCAGGAAGATTTGGGGAAGCAACAAATGGAAAAAGCACAGTGAGAAAAAGTGAAAGTTAAAAACGCTCCAGAGGATCCTCAAACTCAAAGTCTCATCGTAAATGGTATCAAAGATGTACTAAATGTGAGCAAAGTCACTGTAACATCTTGCACTGGTTAGCCTCAAACTGAGTATTACAGAATCGCTGTTGCCCCCTCAGTGTTTTGAAACCGAGGACGTCACATTCTCATTGGCTGAAGACTTGTGGTTGACAAGTCATTAGCCAATGAGCATGCTCTGGGCAGTCCACAGTTTTGACTGTAATAATGACCAAATTTTACAAAATTAACTTTATGTTGTGCTAAATACAGCCAGGATTGAGCCCATAAAGTGTTTAAAAAAGGTCTAAGAGCAGGGGAGCTGACAGTTAGCCTTGCACACAACTAAACAACAGAGGAGTCACCCACTGCTGGCCATTAAAAAGCGTGCAGCATGGGCCTGTCAAATTTAGTTGTTCAGTCACATGCTGCAGACACAAACAGGCTGTTTGGTGCTCGCAAGGCAATATTTCACTCTCAGAGATAGGGGTGAACTTTTAATGAGTTTAAATGTGATGACAAAAAGTTTCCATATGTGACGAGCTGTAAACGAGATACCCGCTATCTCACTTTTGCCATATTTTGGTGGATTGTGAAACATACACCAAAGGACACCTTGTGCATGCTGGTTAGATGCCAGCAGCTAAGACCAAAGAGTAGCAATTCGGAGGGAGTTAAAATGAGCTGGAAGTCCGTTCTTCTTTACTGAAAGTAGCATCAATGCCAATTCACCTGCCTCCAACGATGGAATCTGAACATTGGAACTAGGAACACTGCTAACTGTTGCTTCGGGAACACTTATAGGTTGTTCCTGCCAGCAGACAGAATCAAACCATAATTAAACAGGAACAAATAAGGAGGAAAAAAAAAATTCAACTTCAAAACTGTATAAAAGAAATCAGTGAGAATGCTTCTTGTCAGCCTCCTCATCACTAAACTCTCAAATCATGCATCAGTGATTTAATCAGCAATCAGCATTTCTCCAGCAATTTCACAGACAAGCTAACGTGGTCATGCTGATATACACTGATATATACAGTACAACACAGCAAAATATTTCTCTGTTTAAGCTTTTAGAGGCATTGAGTGGAAAGTGTGAACTTGCTAATACGGTCGATATACCACAGATATCCTGGTAAAACTCTCTGGATTGGTCCTACCTTCAGGACAGTGTCTCATTTTCATTATTTCCATTCATTTTAAGTTTAACCTTGAAAGGAATTTAAAACTTTGAGAATGCGAAAACTTTGCTCGTATCATAACTTAAAGGCCTGCAGCATTTAATGATGTCAGAGTGTGTCCGCAGAAACGCTGCTCACAGTAACCACAATAACCATCAGACTAATGAGACTGTTTTCCCTCACATAGTGTGACTGAGTGTTTCTGCGGATGTGAAAGCAAATGTGTTACTGCCCAGTAATTCCTAACGACAGCTTCATTAAAAGTTACATTAGTGTTGTTTAATGAGAGACGGTCACTTTTTAACAAACTGGTCACATCACAGAAGGAGAAGCAGAGGAAGATAAAAGGGAGGAGAAGAGAGGCCTCGTCAGGAAAGGAACGTGCTGCATTCGTTTTGTCGTCGGGTTGTTTTACACGGGGACGCTCCCCTAAATAATCTCAATTAAGGCTGTTTTGTTAAAGCTGCCGGAGTCTCACAATTATGGACTTTTTTTCTTTCTTTTTTGGTGTTACCAGACAGGGTGACGGTTTATGGGCCGCCATTTTGGAGCTGAACTCATACACGGGCTAAAAGTTAGGATCTCGAAAGCATATCGGAGAAAAATGTGCATTTTCAGCTGGTTGGTGGGTATTTGCTGTTGCTATGTGAAATCGGGCTTGTACCAAAAACCGCCTTGCGATTACGTTGCTCGCTTGCTGACTACTTACTGAGCGGCTGTGAAACTGAACAAGTAGAGGGGCCTGCGCGACTGAAGCACGACTGAGTTTCCTGAGCACAGACTAAATGGAGAAAAATGTGTCATTGTTGCGATGCTGCTTTCAACATCAGCTGTAGGAAACTGTAGCATGCTTTAAACCTGCTTTGTAAAAATATAGTGAACAACTACACAGGGAGTATGTAACAGTGAGTGATTGAGGCCTAGCATATTAGATGAGAACCTCTAGGAAAACACAACTCAGCTTCTTCTCTATATCGCAACAATGAAAAGTGTAAGAATGTTTTAATATTAAGGACAGAAGATAAACGTTCATCCTTCAACTCTGATATTTTATAACATTTAAAATGCAGAATCTCTGACATTTGCTTTCTTTGACTCATTTTAAAAAGCTGATGAGTCACTGTTACCGACTCAAACAGGCTAAAACCAACAACAAACCATTACAGAGACCAGAAACTGTTTTTCAGCATGTTGTATTTTAAAGTATTTAAAAACTACCTGGACTGCAGTGACGCTTAATAAAAACTTTCTCCTGAAGGAACTTTCATGTCGAGGCTCAAGCTTCTCCGCCGTCTCATTAATCACACTGGCAGCTTGTCTTTACTGCGCCTCTCTCTTTCACGCAATTACTCTGGATTTTTCTCCCTGTACTCTGACAACTTTTTCCTCATATTACTTCTCCTACCTGTAATAATACTCTTATCCCCCCTCCTTAAAACTGGTCCATCTCAGGGTTTGTCTTTCTGTGTCAACCTGAACTGTTTACATTACTCTCTGTGTCCAGTTAGTGTTGTCATCTTAGATTCATACGAGTTCAGAATCATCCCAGTAACTGCATGTCTTCGGTGTACCCGGAGAAAACCCACGCAGACACTGGGAGAACATGCAAACTCCACACAGGAAGTCCGGCCAAGGTGGATTCAAACCCAGGACCTTCTTGCTGTGAGTGCTAACCACTGAGCCACGCTGCTGCCCATTTAATTAAAACAAATCTTTAAAAAATAATTGATTTATTAGTTTAAAAGACATCACTGATTCTAAAACTGAAATGCTATAAGTGAAACACTAAAATTCTAAAATGAGAAACCAGGATTGGGAGCGATGTGATGCCGACTTTTCTTCAGTCAGTTTCTATTCCTAAAACATTGGATTTTACTTTTTCAATTAAAAAAAAAAAAAAGACTAATGCCTCAGACACTAGAGTAAAAAGACGGCACAGAGTCTCAGATTATAAATCGGTGGCATCATCGCTGTCCTTATAGACTGCTGACAAGTGAATGACTGTAAAAGCTTAGTTTATTTTTTGTACATAACACGAACGTCTACCTGGGATTTCAGTGCTTGTAGAAACATAAACGTCTGCAGATGAATTCGCGCCTCTGACGCTCTGACAGCCACTTTATGAACGAGGACATGAACGGGAGTGTCAGACAGGTGGTTCAGGTGCAGCAGGAGGGGAGGAGTCAGAAAGACACTCAGTTTGTGCTGGATAAAACTTGCCAGCGAGCAGGTTAGGTTCATGGAGTCTGTTTCCCCGATAACTCAAGAGTTGAAGTTAATTCTCTTTCGGGATCAGAAAACCCGAGTTTCCCTCATTTTAGGGTTAACAAACTCAGTTGTAGCTAAACCTGCTTCCTGGAATAGGCCCCGGGTTGTACTCATATATAAAAGCAAGGCTGAAAGTGCTGGTGCCACTGCGCAGTTAAACTGACGTCCTGTGGAGGAATAACTGATTTTAAGATGACAACTGACTGTTAGCAGTCACAGACCTGGCCCCCGTTTTTGAGGCAACCATTTAAAAGCAAACGAGACCGCAAGTTCATTTTACACAGTCACAATTATTTTGCTCGCGCTGCAGACTCCAACCACTGTTTTCATTCGTGTGTCTGTAGCATGAACTGTTAAATGCTTTTATGCAGGTTTTTTTTGTTTTTTTTGTTCTGTTTTTAACTGTAAACACAAGATTACTTTTCAGGAAGAATAAAAAGGTAAAATTTTACTTTTACTGCCAGTTAACGATTTCTTCTTTCACCATTGCTCAAAGCTGCTACATGAACAAAATTCAGTTCTAAGTTGTGAAAATATCAACTTTGCAGCAAATTAAATGTGGACTCGTCAGAGGTTCTTTGGACAACAAAATTAATTTCTCTCTCCTTCCCTCTTCTTTTTTCTTCCTCTTCTTTCTATTAAACGTCTGGTAAAACGTTTAAATAGTTTAACTTCAGGGGCCGAGTGTGCGTGAGGAAAGAGCAGAAGGAGTGTTTGTGTTTTAATGAAGACGACAAAGCCCCATGCATCGTTAAGTCACATATAATTAAAGAAAGAAGAAACTCAAGTGTTTGATTAAAAGAGTGTTTGTCAGAAAGTACCCTCAAATACATCAACACACATGCATGGAGACATGCACACAAAAAACCGTCACACGTGCAAATGAAAACAGACACATGTAGCGTTCAGAGAAATCACAATGTTCTCTTATGAAGTAATGATGTAAAAAGCGACAAGGGCGGTTAAACTTTATCAGAGAAAACACACTCTCTCACACAAACACACACACACACACACACACACACTTGGGCCTGTGTCCCCATGGGGGGTTAATGGCATCTCCGTTTGGTTGATTGTAGTGGCTTTTCGCCCCTGGAGACTTTTCCACTAGTCTGTGGAGTTCCACTCTTTATCTGCTCCTCATCTCCACATGCAGGCAGATCAGACACACTGACAAGTAAACACACACAATGTGGGATGATCCAGACAGAAATGCTTCTCTCATGGCACAATGGTGAAAAAAACTATGGCAAAGGTGGATGAATTATTTTAAAAATTTTCAGTCAGTTTTGACTTTGTAACTTTAAAAAAAAGTCATGTACATTACATACTAATATTCTGTTTTTTTTTATTAATGTATTATTACTTATATTACTTTGTTACACTCTTACTACTGCGTTACATTCATTTTGTGATCATCACACGTTGCCTGTGTCATTTCTAGTTAACGCTATAAGATTAAACTCTTCACGTGCCCACTTTTTCGCACGTATTCCTATCCAAATACAAAAAACATACACAATGCATTTATTTTAATATCCATGAATTACCGCCAAGTTTCCAGTGGAAAGTTGTGGAAAGTCACCTCATAGAACAGTTCTCAGAAAAGCTTTGTGAAGGCAATGATCCTACGAATGTGGGTAGAAATGTGTGATCCTACAAACCTCTTCATCTCTGCTACTGTATAGTTGGGGTTGGCAGAGCTTCTGCTTGATCACCACAACACTGCTAGCTCTATGTTAGCATCCTAAACTGTTACGGAAGAGGTTAGCATGTAGCATTGGCAAGTGCTTGTAGAGCTTTGATGTTGTGTTTGCAGAGGTGTGCTTCTGAACTGAACTGAACTTTTTACCACTTATTCTTGTTACATTTTGTTCTTCCCTGCAGTCTCCTATTAGCAGGGCTGGATTGGTGAAACGAGGCAATAACATTTCCTGTTGTAAGTAGTGGGTTTGTGTGCGCATTCGTGGTCACATGACCTGTTAAAATCCCCCCAATAAACACCTTGAGACAGCTTCATGAATGGGTTTCCATGGCCGAGCAGCTGCATCCAAGCCTTACATCACCGAGCACAATGCAAAGCGTCAGATGCAGTGGTGTAAAGCACACCGCCTCTGGACTCTAGAGCAGTGGAGATGTGTTCTCTGGAGGGACGAATCATGCTTCTGGCAAGCCAATGGACAAGTCTGAGTTTGGCAGCCACCAGGAGAACGGTACTTCTCCTGTTCCCCTGTTGTTGCTGCAAATCTATGAATCCTTTCAACAATTTCTGGTCCCGAGTGGCCATATTTCAGCACACAAGATTAATGTTCTGAAGGGACATATTTTAATCCAAACCAAGACCTAAAACTGTATGGATTAAGAATGGTATGCCACTTAAGTTCATATGTGTGTGAAGGGAGACAGTACTCGCTCTAAATCAAGTCCATTTGACAATACTTGCCAACAAGTTTCCCAAAGCTGGAAAAGAGTCCAGAAAAAGTGCAAGACCGTACTTCCTTCTTAGATCACTTGAATAACAATATGTTAAAAGGTTATTATTGTCATCTAATAATGAAAAGAAAAAAAAAAAACAGGAGAGGAGAGACTAGAAATGAAATAAGTTGTTGCAGGCTAAGCTACTCAGAAAGACAGGACCGATGAAGCAGGCTGAGCAATATCCCAAAGTAAGCGTCAGCTAGGTGTTTGCAACCGTGTTAAATCTATTGATCGAGTCCATCCGGTGCACCAGTCCCGGTTATTTTAATTTCCTGGCATCATTCGTCAAGCAGAACAAAGTGTGAACAGGGAGGGTCATAACTCCAGGAGTTTCTGTCTCTCGCCTGTTTCTCTCCACTGCACAGCAACATTTACCTTCTCAGGTAATCAAAGATAAACATCTCCGCTTTCACGGTCTGAAGGGAGCCTCTGTTCTAGCCGTGGCTACACTAACGTGAAAGCACGCCGTAAGTTTTTGATGAACATGATTTTGTATTACCATTTAAGACTTCAACACGCTCTGCTCTCAAAGACATTACCCTGAATGATGATGAGAAAGAAAAAACAAAGGGTGTTTCTGACCACAGGGAGAACAGCTGATGGCGATCTTAGTAAACTAAACTAGAGCTGACAAATTATTATTTGACGATTAAAAAAGGAAGTAGAAAACTGAAAAACTGAGCAGTGAGTTGTTGCGTAATTTCTATCGTAAACTCATCTACTGTATATCATAGCTGTCAGTTGTTTTCTTGGTTTATGAGATGAATAAGGGTGCGAGGTCTCCCTGCTCCCTGTTAGAGTCCTCTGAGGAGTCTTTTTCCACCATATTAAACCATTCACACATGTTCGATTAAGAACCATTAATTTGCCAAACTGCATTCCCACTTAAGCCGTCCGAGGGTTTTTAAATCACAGCCAATTACCCTGCCACCACAGCACTCTGCCTACATTACTGAGCCAATCACTCAGACAGAGAGGGGCCCCATCCCATTACAGCCAAGCACAAGAAAGAGTGAATACTGTTCTCTGATCTGACTGTCTAAGAACTGAGCAGAAAGAGAAAGACTGCCCCTGTAACATACGGTCTATGTTTTCACTTTTAACTCACCGGTCAGGTTTCAGCTCTGAAAATGACGGGAAAAACTTGTGGTTTTTGGCTAAAATGAGCTCCTTTACAATATAACCCTGCATTTTGAAAATGCTTGTTTATATAGGATGTTTAAATATGCCTCCAAGGGATCTTCAGCCATATTTAATGAGCGGGCACCGAGATCTATCTCACTATTGCCTTAAAATCTGCTGCTCTACAGCACAAAAACTAAAGAGCCCATTATGAATATCTGGGAGACACCAGTGGCTTTGACAAAAAGAATAAATAAAATAAAATAAAATAAAATTTAAAAAAGGCAACATTTTGATGACCTGAGAATGTGAATGTGCTGTCGGGCACGCTGAAATTTGCAGTGCCATGCGCAGAACCAGGATGAACCCATTTATCCAGACATATGAAGCTCAACCAGTCAAGCTGAAGAAAAAAAAAAAAAATCAGTACCAGCTACTGGTAGTCCAAACAAAGTGCACATCGTATACAAGCAGCTATTTGTTAGTTTATATTGTCTTCTTATTCTCTTGCTGGCTGAATTGTTTAAAATCATGTGCATTTTTAATGTATGCATATTTGAATATGCATTAGTGCTGAAGTCTCATAAGTGCAGCACACACACAAACATCAGGGAGTTTAGTGGAAATATAAACACAATGAAGCATCAACTACATGGAGCCAAACACCAGGAGTAACAACAGTCTGAACTTTATTCAGACTTCTTTTTTTTTGTTGTTGTGCAGTCCTTCCTGCATCGTCTCACATCATGTATGGTTGTTCACCAACATTTTTTTTAAAGCATATTACTGTTAGAAAAATCAACATGCCAACAGCGACAGATTTTCCCCAGCTAATCAGAGCTCACGCAAAATAAATAAACTCATTGACTTAAGGTGATCGCTGTCTGCTCACACAACATTTTTAATCCACAGAAAGCAAATTAGCAACATGAGAGAAAGTCATAAAGTCAGAGGTGAACCTTCAGCTTATCATAGCTACTTCCTCACTTTCCTCTGGTGACATTTCCCTCTGTTTAATGAGGAAGACTCAAAGTTGACCTTACCATTGATTAAACACATTTTACAGTCCAACATCTGCTCAGAGGATGAGTTAACAGCAGCTTTAGTGGGGAGAGAAGTTTAAAAAAAAAAAATCACTGAATTTCAAATGCATTTCTGCAAGCAAAAATCATACCTGAATTTGAAATACATTAGACAGAATGAATGTCTATATAAAAAATATTTCAGGAAAAATCACATTGTATTTAAAAAACAGGTACATACAAATAATATGTTGACAGAGTAAATGCATTGTTTATTTTCTTAAATGCTTTCTGTAATTGTTGTTGCAGTCCTTATGAATCACGCATTTAGGGGAAACACTGGTCTGTGTGTGTTTTCTACATCTGAGCTAATGAAAGTGAGAAATGGGAAAGTGCACCAGAGGAGTGTGAGCACGAGGCAGGGAGGGCGGGAGGAGAGTGAGATGCTGCACTCCAATCACAGGCTCTGATTAGAGGCATTAATTGTCTTCCTGGTAGTGGAGTCACTCCGGGCGTCTTAAATGGAGTGTGTGAGTATTTATGTGGAAGTGTCTGTGCAAACGTGTGCTGTTAGGTAGCTGTTGCCAGGCTGCTTGCTGTGTTTTATTACTGGTGGGGCGAGTAGGATGTGTTGACTCTTCAACCTCTACGCCCTCTGTGTGTGTGTGTGTGTGTGTGTGTCATTTTTAAAGAGTAACTTAAATTAGAATGCACTTTTTGGAGTAGGTACTCTTGTTTGAAATCACATTTTTTCCTAACAACATGAAACGTTGCAGTCAGACATGCTGCAAATGGCAGTTATTGAGTAATGACGTCATCTTAAATCAGCGATTTTTTAAATTAGTTAAATTTGTCATTGCAATATTTATGTCTACCCTCATGTTCTCATTTTTAGCAG
>JASGAU010378397.1:2490-19942 GCA_030220045.1 Australoheros facetus
TTTTTTAACTACAATTTTGGCCCGAAAGCCATTATTTTTTGGTGTTTAACTTTGAGAAGAAATGCACATTGTTTTATATTTGAGGACCACTACGCCCAGACTTCACTGAATAAAATTTTAATTTTAGTTTGTAGAAGACGGGAGTTTCTAGTCTCAACTTTGGTGTTTGAACTTTGGATCCAACCTAATCCTTCAAAACACTAAAACTGTGCTATAAATGGGCTGATATCTTTTAATTTAATTTTTATTTCATTTTAACTTCTATAACAATAGCAGAGCTTTTCATTCCAACTGGCACTGTGTGTCCTTTTCAAATGATCCAAAGTCAACTGGTTGATTTGCACTAATCCAGTTAGTGTTACTTTCATAAGAAGATATCAATAGCCTTTCAAATGACTGATGGAGAGGAACAGGTGACCTATGAAAAACACCACACCCAAACCCAACAATGACTGCTAGCTTGGTTGATGTTTTTACTTGCTGAACTTTTCCTCAAAGTCACCTGCAAACTAAGTGAAATCAAGTTAAAGAAATCTTTGATATGCCTGTATATTGCATAAAAAGATAGCCAAAAAGTCAAGTGTACACTTTGCAGCAGGTTGCAGCTAACAAAGTGTAAGCTAACATATCTACGTTGGGAATGACCACCAACTTTTGTCTTAAACACTTGAGTATGAGCATTTCCAAAGTGGTATATTTGAATATAGGAAGGTTTCTATCAAAATTAAGGAAAGGTGATTAGGAACTGATATGGGAGTTACATTTTTTTTGGACTCTTTACCAATAGCCTTGGTTTTAGTTTGGAGCCAATTTCAAGTAAAGGTCCAATAAAGTTACAGTGTATATTCATGCTTTGCCTAAATGAGTCATAACTAGACCTGAAATGTGCAAACTGCCGCAGAGTTTACATTCGACTTTTTGGCACTTTGTCCTGTCGTCTGTTAGTTTGGCATCGACTTTAGCGGTCACTGTTGGGTATTTTTCACAGGTGGCCTCTTCCTGCCTCCGCCCAAAGTAATGATTCAGTCCCAAAAACCTACTGATGTTTTCTTGTTATAAAAGTGAAACTAGTGACTGCATTTGAATATATCAGCAAAACAAATTACCCCGGGATTATAGCTGCAGAAAAACCTGACATTATCACGGAGTGGAAGGTTATCTTTGAAGTACATCGGGTAAAAAGGGATTACTTGCATTACCGTTTCATTATCTTTAGTTTGGATTAAGTTCCTGAGCTCTAATAAACTTTGAGTGTTGGAAATCTTCATTTAAGCCCACCTAAAGTAGGGAAATAAACTGGACTGAAATGAGCAGACTACCTTCCACAGTCAAGTTTCCCCACATTTATCTGGTGGTCTGTAAACCACCTTGGTTTGATGCTTGGTGGCACAGCAGAGGTTTCCCCAGGTCTGGCGCCAATAATCCATGCCCAGAGTGTCAAACACAAAGTGCTGAGTGCCTGCAGATAATGATTCCTCTCAATGAATCCTTTAAAAATATCATTTAACAAGTGTACAAACCTGAGGAGAATCATTATTCATCTACAAACTACAAGTTCACATCAGTCTACTCTACAACAACAATCACACGTGAATCACAATGCAACACAAACACAAGCAAAGTCAAACATCGGATTTAATGTGACAAATCCACAGCAAGCATCCTGTTTAATGCTCCGGGTGACAGAAACCTACAGCTTCTTCCATGCGATGAGTTATTTTAAACCAAGAGAGTGGAGAACGAACGAACTGAAGAGGAAAATGAATGACCAAGACAGGGAAGCAGACGAGCAGAGAGGACTTGCCTGTAGGGAATTGCATCAGAGGATGAGGCTGAGCTTTAGAAGAAGAAGGTGCATCTGTGGGAGAAACGAGAGAAAGCAGCAGAAAGTGAGTTTATGCAAGTACAGAAGGAAAAGACTGAGGAAAGAGACAGACATCATCTCCAATACAAACGGAGCGGCAGATTTCTAAAGCCAAAAGTGGGTCTCTAAACGTCGAATGACTCGATAAAATCTTAATTACGACTGTGTGCGTTAAAGAGAGACACAGATGGGTGCCCGCGGGGCTTCTTCACCCAATATCATTTTTTTTTTAAAAAGGAGCACGAAAGACATGGTTCACAGTTTACTGTGATAAATAACCTCAATGTGGTCTGACACATCATCGATGCCTCGCCTCCATCACCGTGTCACACTCAAACACACAGACCTGCAGCTTCTGGTTCGGGAGTTTCCAGGAGCTTCTTCAGCTTTCTTGGCAGCACGTTAGCAGTAGCCAACGTCTCCAGGTAAGCCGCAAGCAGCCTCCACGCCACAGCTTTCACCATTAACCACTTCCTGGTTCAAATGCTCCTTCAGACCCCAAAAATCCAGCAGAGTCAATAACAGTCCAAACGCTTTCAGCACCAGTAAAATGAGCCGTGTGGCTGTTCTCTCAGGTGTTACAATCAAGTTTAACATCCATGAAGAAGAGGAGCTACGAGGCGAAGGAGTCTTTGCACTTAGAAACGGTTAATGACTCCAGACTCAAGTGGACTGCTTGCTCTACACAAATTTTATCATCGTATTTGTCATTAATTGCAACCTTTAATGCGTCGCGCTGCAATAATTCCCACCAAGCAGCAACTGCCTGAGCAGACTTGGGTTCCCCCCCCTGACAGAAGATTTTTGGATGTCACTTTCAGGGAATAAAATGTACCTCAAACAAGCACTGCTAGAATAAATGAAACATCTGGTCATCACGTTTTGTGCAGCTGCACTTTGCAGTGATATATGGTTAACACTAAAGACCAAAGGTAGACCTGGATTTGGGAAGCAGCTGTTCTCTGAGGTACGTAAACATGTGTTAAAGGCTGGAGGTTTTATTTAACTGAGAGGAGACAAGAAAAGGGGTGACAGGAAGTAAAGAGTCAGACAGTTTGCAGGGAGGAAATGATTACTGTGAAGAGGTTCTGTCAGCTTTCATAGAAGAAACAACATGAGGGCAACGCAGAGGTTTCAGCAGCATATGAACCAACTATTCAGGAAGAATCTAAAGAATGTAAAATATGCCAGATGCTTTCAAAGCTTGAGCAGTTACACAACATCAGTGATCCTGCATAGAGAGGAAACCTGACTGTTGTGCAAGTCAGAAAGCTCGAGCCAACGGCAGTCGGCCCATAAAGGCAAATAGAGCTGAATGAAATTAGGGACGGCATGCTGAAAACGTCGGCTTCTTTCTCCTAACGAGCTTAATGCTGTTTTGCCCCTAACGGACGATTGGCTACATGTGACGGGACAAAACAAAGCAAAAAAAATTCGCAGAGAAGAACAGACGAACTGTTCTGCTACTGTAGCCAAGCACCAGTTTCATTTGTTCACTTCCTTTATTTATCCAAGTCTCACTGAGATGAAAAACCTTTTTTCCATCAGTGAGCCGTCTGAGAGGGCAGCAGACATTAATGCAACTGTCACATCAATGAGGGAACATGACATCCAGCTCGTATTGACGTTTTCTCAGCCTGTTAAAAACCACCAGCTTTGACAGTATCAGCTCTACTGCAGATTATTCCAGGAACATTTCTGCACATGTGCAGAGGTAGGAGGGAACCTTAAAAGCCACCCAGTGGACCAGCTTTAGGTGGATGTCACAGTTAGGTCACTGCATTCACAAAAGGTATGAAACTACGTCGTCTGCATAGAAGTGAACATCAGAAATTAGGATGACAAGGTGACGAAATATTCAAAATAATCCACCGACATGCACACCCATCATACAAACACTCGTGGATTCCGGGTTGGGAGATATGTGGAAATCTTACCAAGCATCAGTCCAATGAACAGCATACTGCTGATACAGTCACACACAGACTCACACACAGCCACACAGAAACATAAAACATCACCTGTGCATTTTTGTTTTAACCTAACCTGCAGTGGTGAGATGAGATGAGTGGGCTAAAAAAAACAAAGCCCTCAGACAGCAGATGTCTTGTAGCCTTTGAATGACCAGTCAGGAGAACATCTGCTGTTAATTAACCCGTAACCCTTCCTGATAGCGTATGGCTCATGGGCTGCAGAGACTTTATAAAAGATGAATGTCTGAAAAGTGAAGCCAATGCTCAAGTGTCTTCAAACTGCTTTGTTTTGTCCCTAATGACCAGCAGGGGGCAGCACCTCTGGCTTATTGTCTATGAGAAAATGAAAGTTGTGCTCGCCTGATCTCAGAGCTCAGTACTTTTCTGATGAAGCCTTACTGATAAATCCTGAAGTTCATTCTGTTAATTATAGTCCCGTTAGAGTCACAGAGGCCCGTGACACATGACCGCCGCCCTGTAAGTGTGCAGCATCTCTTGGTTACTCTGAACCGCCCCTCATTCTTTCCACCATCTTGGCTCAAACTGAACTGTGAGCTTTCAGGATGCAGCAAAAAAATGCATCAAAGGGGCGCTCTTGATTTATAACACCAACAGCTTTTCGGTGAAACTGAATTTTAAAAACCCAGTCATTATGATTTTATCCTGATCATCTTCCTTTCATAACTGTTGGGAGCCACATTCATAATTAAATTCACATCAGATTAATTACCCGGCTCTCACTCCCACAGTCCTTCAGCTCTAACTCCAATTTCATTAGCCAACAAAGAAACGATTCAAAGACATTTAAAAAGGTTCGATTCATAAAATTACATTATTAAAAGGACAGAAGTCTGAATTATGTACAGGCTGGAGGCTCATCAGGAGCCACAACATCAGCAGACCACAATCAGAGAAGTTTGATCAAGGACCTGATTGAAGGTCTCGTGAACCGTCTCCTTTCTGTAAGCTCCTCTGAACGGAGGGCGAAAGGCCGACTCCCCGAAATCATGAAGAATACACGGACAGGAAACAGGACGAGGGCTTCACGTAATGAATGTTTCATCGTTTCCTGATTATTACAGATGAAAATCAAGCTTCAAGGGTCAGTAAATGATCTGATTAAAATCATAAGCTGATTATCAGACTCAGTGACGGCGATCTGATTATCTACCTCAGTTTTATTAGGTTACCTCTGCTGTCGAGGTTCACTTTCCAGCAATGGTGAAGACCTGCGATGGAACCAAACACACATTTAAACCAGAGATCAACGTCTACACCTGGACCCACAGACCCCCCCCACCGTAGCTCACTGCTCCTTCAGTTTTTCTCAGCTCTGGATTTTTATGGAACGATAACAAAAGCAGAAAATCAGGCTGTGTGTTAGACTCACAGACTCATTCGGATCCGCCGCCGCCACTTTAGAAATATTACATCTAACCCTGCTGACGCTCCACCGCTGCTCAGATCATAAATGTCCTAACGTATTCTACATTTTCTGCCATTTTACATCCACCTAAAAGCTTTTAAGCAGGGCCCTAAAGTATTACTATACATGCACATTAATAATCACAGAGCCCTAAGTGAATCACAGACAGACAAATCAGGAGCTGCAGGGCCTCAAAGCGGCAGCGACGTCTCCGCCTGCTGCAGGAATCAAACCTTTAACCCGATACGTTGCAACTGAGGAATGTGCTATATGTGTCTGTCTCACAGCCCGACACAGATGAATAACTTCAGGCCAACGACTCAGCTGCTGCTTCCTGAGCTAAACACAGCAGTCACTCCATCTCCCCGAACCTGTTTTGATGCAGTTTTCCAACCGCAGCAGCACATTAAACTGAGTATCTGCACCTGAGACGCTGCTGCAGTCTGTCCACACACTGAACCGACACAGCTCGCCAACAAAAGCCAGGAGCCGAATGCACTGATCTGACTCTTATGTATTTAATCTGACCCCGTCCCTGGAGAGCGCACCCGGACCGAGAGGGAAACTGGCCTCCAGCAAAACCAGCCCGGATCCAGCCCGTGATATCTGCTGACCTCAGTCTGTCCGAGTCACCGGCGTCTGCTCGGCTGGGACGACCGACGAGGATTCAGCCACAGACGGACGCCTCTTCGTGGATCTGTGCTTCTCGTTTCCAGCTCCATATTTTCACACTTCAAAATAATCAAATACTCAATTCATCCTCCATCAGAGTATCTGACTGGTCTGAAAGTTAGAAGCCAGTCCAAATTGAGCCCAGTCTGCTGGACCAGGTTAAACACTGCCACGTGGCCTCATAACGTCAGAGAGCCAACAGTGAACAGGACCCAGGACCCGGGAACATACTTAACCTGCCTGCTTTAACCTGAAAGGAAACAGATGAAGGGGCGTCCTGCTCCGCCCTAAAACCTGCTTCAGGGTGATGAATCAGCTCATCATGGGCAGAGATCACCTTTCACCGCCCAGCTCTGAAAATCTCTTATCACAGCGATAAGAGACGGGATTAAAGCAGATTAACACGAGCTCGTCGCCACATTAGGACTCGGCGCTGACGACGGAGACCTGCTGCTGACCGGGTAAAACAAAAACACAGAAACCAGGTGCTGCTGCTTCAGGTGGAGAAGCTCTTAGCCACGCTTATGTCACCGTCACTGGGACACCTGACCACCTGACCACACTGGCAGCTCCTCACAAACACACACTGACGGATGTAGGTGACCCAAAAATGAGATGTAGGCCGGCACCGAGCGGCGAGCCCGGGATGATTAAGCGACCTGTCAGTCACCCTGCCGGGCGGGGTCGTCAGCGAGGACGAAAGCTTGCTGCAAACACCTTTTTCAAGGTGACTGTGGGAGGGTGAAGAGGAGGGCAGCAGGAGCACCTTCATCTCTTCCTCTTCTGATAATCAGCTGCTTCTGTTTTTATTTCATATGTGCTGCTTTGCTTCAAATTCCACTCCAAACTCTGAGTTCTGCTCAAACAACCAGACAGATAATTAAAAATGTATAATTCATCAAATATCGTCTGCTATAAGTCCAAAATATTGGTCAGGCCTCCTGCTGCTCGTACATCTCTGGAGGCTGATTTCTGCACACGACTACAAATCTGATGTTTTTAAATGATTTTCGAGCAGTTTGGTTAGAAATGCAGGAACAGCTTTTATGATCCTCGGACGCAGAAAATAAACAATTGTGTGTTTAGTCTGTAAAGTACGGTGGCCCTGAGGTACAAAACCAAAATGAAACATCCCAGCGGTGAGCCGTCAGCTGATCATCAAAGCTGCCGTTTCAGTTTGGTCAGCGCGTCTCCTGACATGGTGTCGGCGACATTTAAAATCTGATTTGACCAATAAAAATATCTGATTAACGGTTCAAATGGCTGCTGCACAGCTGAGTGAAACAGCAGACTGGAGCTCACGTGACCTGTGTGGCTTTATTCTGATGCTCAGTCTGGTCACTTCTTTTACTAAAACCTCAAAAAAAAAAACAAAGGCGGTGCTCTGTGTAGAAATGAATCGGGAGCAGAAGGTGAGCCCCGCTGAGGAAGGAGGCCTCACGAGCCCGGGTCGCATCCAGAAGGGTTATATTTATATTTATGAGTCCGGCCGAAGGGAAACAAGCACGTTTCTGTGTGCAGCTCCAACAGCAGTGAACAAACTGTTGGTTATTTGCTGGCCCTCCACCCCGTGGGGAGGGAGGGGTGAATATTCTCCTGAAGTCTGGAAGAGCAGAGTTTACCACAGGCAGCCAAAGGGAGGGGCGGGACTATTGTGATTGACCAATTATATCTGACCCCACTGCGTTTGGACCCCCGGGCCTTTGCACAGAGCACCCACTGGATAATCCGATCCTAACTGAGAAAGGAGGAGCGAGGCGGGACTCGACTGCTCCACCCGTGCACATGTTCCTCTGTGGCGTGTCTGCTGGAAATTGTGCCTCTCAAGTTTTTTTTAAATCTGCTTTGACAAACTGAAGCCCTTCAGTTAGTATTGATCTCCCCAGATTAAAGGGGGATTTTTATCCAGCTGTTCTGTGTGTGTGTGTGTGTGTGTGTGTGTGTGTGTGTGTGTGTGTGTGTGTGGTAATAAACACACAGAAACCTCAGGCAGAGGAGGATTACTCCAACACAGGTCCCTCCATCCCTAACACATCTGCCAGAGTAAAGTGGAAACAGCTCATCGCTGCGCTACAAATTCTGCTTTTTAAAAAAAAAAGTCTTTTAGACTAAAAACTGGTTTTTAAAATGAGTCGCAGCTGCTGGAGGCAGAAAAATCTGCAAGGCCTTCATGGGGTGAATTAATAACACCTCTCTATGTAATGCCTCCTTTGAGCGAGGTAATTAAATGAGGCCAGTCTGTTCATTACTTTATAATCATGGAATAAACACACAAGCATCAAGCAAGAGGGCACTGTGGACAGAAACAAAGAGGAAGGCCAGGACAGGAGAAATAACACATTTATGCTTGATTTAATTACACTGTCACATTTCCCCCATGATCCTAATTTGGATGCACCTTTTTGTCTACACATCAGCTTCTGAGTGTGCAGCGGCGGCAGAGGAAATGTGAAACATGTTTAATGGTGACATGTTTTCGCCTCGGGCCTCTGGGAGGTGAAGCAGGCCGAGGGTGTGTGAGATGAAGCCGGCAGTGATGGAATCGATGCGGACACGGCTGAATTTCTTCCTCGCTGTCTCTTTTGTTCAGGCTGGTGGCTGCTTGCTTTAACAGGCGGTTTATCCACCTCCATCTGTGGCCTCGCCAAGCAGCCCCACCCTGCCTGCCTGCCTGCCTGCCTGCTGCTGCTGGAGGAGCCAGCTCGGGCCTGTTTACCTGCTAACTGCCACATCTCCTCCACCATGACAAACAAAATCAGCAGCAGCAGCATCTGAAGGAGCACTTCCTGAAAGTGCACAGAGTCCAAACATGACCAAAAAATAAAAACGCCACCGGAGCAGGATCCAGCCCCGGCAGAAAGCCTGAGAGCAGCACCGGAGGCCTCAGGAGCCGCATTTCTGTCGGATCTGGGTGTTGGTTTTTGGGTGGAGACTGTGGGGGGAGGGGGACGTGGCGCGGTGGGGGTGTGCATGATCAAAGCCAGGACAGCAGAATAAATCATATAAGCGTGATTGGGGTTATTCTGGTAGCGGTGAGGAAGCCGACAGGGAGTGGACGCACAGCGGATTCCTTTGTTGTGACTAATCTCCTTGCTAACGCCGCCCGCTTCCATTATCGGACACGACCATGTCTGCCCTGCTACCGCTTTAATCCGCGAAAATACAAATAAAGAAAACCCATATCATTGAGTTTTATGTTTGTTTTAATGCTGATGCCGATATTAGAGGTTAATAAAGTGTGGCGTTATAACGTGAAAACGCTGAAGTCAACCTGACACTACACAACGGAAAAAACACAAATTAATTTGTCCGCCCCGATTCTGAAGTCGTATCTAAAGGCAGTTTTACGACAAATATATCTGTCAGCATTTCTTGCTGTTTTAGCTTTAATTTGTTAAGAAAAACGAGATGAAAGATGTGTCCGATAATGGAACCAGGGATGCAACTACCGTTAGCATGAGCGGACACGCAGCGAGCGGAGAGCAGATGCTCGGTGTGACAACAATAACGGCGCCTGTAACGGCGGAATAAACCGCGTTCACTCCGGGAAAAAGCTTTTAAAAACACTTCACTGCTGATAGTCTGAGGAAGCGGGCTGCCTCTAGAGGATAAATGGAGGATAAATGGTGCAATCCTGCCACCTCATCCGCTCTCAGCCTGCTTCCTGCAGCCTGTCGGTCCGAACAGGTGGGCCGCAGCACCACAACACAGCAAAAAACCGGGCTAACCTACGAGCGGATATCAGCGCAAATATGTGCAAAAAACGACACAAAACGGCTCATTTTACACCCCCAGTCCTGTGCTCCAGGAGTCTCTTCTCCTCCATTCACAGTAAACCTGAAGAGTCAACCAGCAGCCGGGCTCAGCGATCAAGCACCTCCCGCTCCCCCCAGGGGTAGCATCGCTAACCGGCTAAGAGGCTAAGCTTTAAGCGAGCACCAAACCCGAAAACCCGCAGAAAAATTAGCGCAATTTAAAACGACACAACTGAGACCAGCGGTCAAACTTACTAATGCGGCCAAAGAGAGCTCTCTTCCCCGCTTATTTTTATCTGTAGGTCGGTGAACGGCTGCGATGCTAATCCCGTTCAGGTGCACAGAAAACCGGTAAAAAATGGAAAATATTCGGCTGTATTCACAGAGGTTTTACTGAAAAAGCTTTAACCAACAAGCCCTAAAGGTGTCTCTCCACTTTGTTATAAACCTTTCGTCCCACTAACCCGTTTATCCAGCAGTAATACTCACAAGACGTGGGAGCCGCTGGTTCCTCCGTCAGCGCAGACCGCTCTGCTGCCTCTGCGGGGGATGGCGCTGCTTTCCGGGGTTCAGCCGCTGGGAGGGCGTCGCTCTCGGGGGCAGGTTCTGGCTCGGGGGCAGCCTGTGGCTCCGGTGCGATCTTTGTACTCACAGGTTTGGCTTTGGGAGCAATCGCTTCGGGTTCTTCGGGGGCAAAAGTTGGGCTGGTGGTGTCTGGGACCGCTGGTGCGGGGGCTGGCTCCGGTAACGTTACCGTCTCCTCCGGATCGGAGAGGGAAGTTTGTGTGAAGTCGTCAGGAGCGCTGTCTTCAGCTTTGTGCCGCTCCAAGGCGTCCTTAGCCCCGCCAACAAGGTCCACAATGTCGTCATCCACGTTGTAGAGGTTCTGTCCGGGCTCGGGGTCCGGTTCGGCCTCGTAATGGTGCACCTCGTCATTAAACAGAGGAGTGGTGGAAGAGACGTGCTGCTCGCTGTCTGCCATTTTTTTGTACTTCTCCAAAGTGTCTCCAAAGGTGGAAAAAAGTTTCAGGTCCGCTCAGTCAGTCACCTCCTGTTGCACACGTCCACCAGGAAGAGCCGGGAAACCGCACCGGGAAGTCCCCGCCTGTAATCTGCCTCTGACTCCGAACAAAGTTGGAGCAGCTCTACGGAGTACAGTCGCCACAGAGTCGGACCCGAGTCCCCAGATGGCCTCCGAGGAGCTGAGAGGGGGAAGAGGGGCAACACCGCTGACCAATTACCTGCGGCTTAATCCCGGAGTGGCACAAGCTGCGACCAATCAGACAGCACCAAAGGTGGGCGGGGCGTGACGGAACACCTCCCCCATATTCAGGGGGAGCTGAAAGTTCCCCGCTGCTGTCCCGACAGACTGCCACATGTTTCTAACCGTTCACGGGCTCAGCCCTGAGAGACAGCAGGTCAAACACAGCCTGCTTACAAAAAGATTTAAATCACGTGATCCTGTTTGTAATGGTTTTTGTAATAATAATTATTATTATTATAATGAAGGCTAAAGACAGAGAGAAACTGATCTAAAGTCTTCACTGAAAATACACTGGGCTCATAATTAAAAACTTTGGTGATGTTTAACATGAACATCCACAGCTGGAACAGGAGATACATGACAGGAATTAGATCCTCTGTAGTCACACAAAGAACTATTCAAATACTGCATAAACAAGAGAAGTAGCCTCAAATATTACATAAGTGAATGCAGCAATGCCACAGAGTAAAAATACTAAAAGATGAGTAGAAGTTAAGGACTTCTACTCATCAACAGAGGAAGAGAGCCAAACAGAGCCACTTACTGCTAACCCTGTCTGCTGTGATGATGCTTCATCTTCTGCAGATGAGTGCTGTCAAGAGAGGGTGCAGTGAGTTATCAGCTAACCAGTCTTTACGCTAAGAGGCCGCACACTTTTACAGCTTAACCTTTCAGTGCGCTGGGAAAAGTTTTTTATTTATTGAAAATATATATATTATATATAGAGATAATGGCAAAAAAGTAATAAAATAAACGTATATCTAGTTTACTTATGTTAATCTAAACCAGTGCAGCAGGATTTACAGGTTTATATCTGTTATATGATGTTGAGGGTTGCATTACAGATTAGACGGTGGTGAGATGACACGGCAAAGATCAAAACCGGACACAGGGTGCTAAAAGGATTAGCATGCAAAGTACTGAGTAATTCAATCTCTTACAAGAGCAGCGTTTCCTTCTGTGATCCAGTGAAGCAGAAGTATGAAGAGGAAATGGGGTTGGTAACTTTCCACTCCACAGCAGACCGCATTTTTATTTAAAAAGGAGGCTGTATATCAGAGATGAGTAATCAGAGGATTTCACAATACCGTCACAGTCAAAAGTCCTGCCTTCACTGCACCTGGGAAATAGCATGTAGATATCCACTTGTTCCTTAAAGTGGACCTGATGTGCTTATTTTCTGTCTCCTGTTTATGAACAACTGCGGTTGTTCATAAACAGTTTCATGCAGTTTTTTTCTGCTCTTGGATCTTTATGATGTTAATCAGCTTCGGGACTGAATCTGAAGCCAGAGCTGAAGCGTCTCAAAGCTGCACGCTTTGCAATGACCAGCAGGGGGCGACTCCTCTGGCTGTCCAGCGGTCTGACTGTATGAGAAAATGGTCCTCCTGCTCACGTGATTTCTGAGCTCAGTAAACTCTTTTTTGATAAGTTCATAGTCTCCTTTTAATGAAATAAGTTCCACCTTAGAGAGGACTTCTTATGGTGTGTTTAGATCGAACTCAAAGCCAAATTTCACCTTGAAGACAGGACATTGCAGGAAATGCAGACACCTGGCCAGTGGCTATTTAGACCCCGCCTTCTGAGCCCAGTCTCTGCTCCACTGACGGTGTCTATATCTGCACCTTCTCCACACCATGGCACCCCCGTTATTGTCTTAATTTAATTTATTTTCTTAATTTTGCGCACACATCATGTACACTTTCCATGCACTGCTTTACACCACCGATACGGACCGGCACACAACATGATTCTTATAATAAACCCCCTGGTGGTCCCTGTTCAGTTGGTGGTTTGACTGCACTCTTTGTTGCAGCAGTTGTAGCAATACATAAAGATGAATTTCATCAATCAAATCTTTGAACACGTGTTTGCTGCTTTTGGCATCCTGCAGCTCCAGTCAGCCAATTCAAATGTTATCAGTCCATTAAATGCACGTTATCAACGATTATCAGACCCATAGTTAAGGGCCAGTAGGGGCTACGATGAATCCAGATCCACTCCAGTCCACGTCACACCGGAACATTGTTCCTCGATTAAAACGATAACAACATTTTTGACCGGCTAGGAGGTGGAGGCGCCCCCTCCTGGTCCTTAACTATGGGTCTGGTAACTGTTGATAATGTGCATTTAATAGACTGATAACATTCGAAGCGGGTGCTTCAGTTTATGTCTTTGCATAAACTTTGTATGTCTGAATATTTCATTATTCCATTCTGTGTTCTCTGTTCTCATTGGCCATTTTCTGGAAGCCTGCTGAGGGGCACCACCCACCACCCCATGCTGAAAGGCTTGTCATGCCTTGCTTTTGAAGCTGACAGACGGTCACTTCCCGGGCTCCAGCTGCCTGATAACTCTATAGTGTATTTGCTACAAGGTCGTAGGTCAGCCACTGGTATCCTGTGCTCGTATTGGTACACAGTTGCTTAGAAGTTAAGAAAAGTTCATCTCAGGTCTCGCTCACTTTTTATTTTGCCCACAGTCACCTGAAGCTGCCAAATGTCAGTCACCCTGTACGGTCTCCACGTACATCCATCACTGCATCCATCACTTCCAGCGTGGATGCAGCTTAACTCTGTGAAATGTTTCGTCTCAAGAGCTTGAAAAAAAGCGACTGGGCTTCACCTCCCATCCAAGAGGCTTCTTCATTTCTACAACCAAAAGGTGGAGACTCTCAGGTATTTACACTCACTGAGGGTCGTCCCCCTTTGGACCCACCATTGACCATGTGTCACATGAGCCAAGGTGTCAAAAAAAGGTGTGGGTCATTACCACCAGGGGTTTCAGTGAAACCACTGTGAGGCCTTGCCCCACCCTATCATGTGACCTATTGAGGTCACCTGAAGTAAGGTGTGAGTGGGGGTTGAGGCATCTGGGGAGGGAACTCAGGACTGCGTTTTAGACGGGGGAAAGTTGGTGATGTAATCCACCTCCTCTGTTCAGTGATCATCGCTCACAGTGGACAAAGATGCTTCTTTAACTCCTCTTTCAAATCATCTGTCTTACCTGTCCAAAGTGTGACAGAGAGTGACCTTTGACCTTTAGGTGCAGATGTACAGCTGAGTCCTGTCCTGTGGCTCGTCGATGACTCTGGTGGCTTGTGTTTGTCTGAACACCAAATCATTATTAAGAACTTTAGTCACATTTAATATGAGGACACAGGAAAAGGAGAAGAAGAACATTTGGATTATTTAGAGTTGAGCAGTGACACAGGTGGACTTTAACAAGGATGGGGCAGAGCTGATTAAAATATTAATATGCAAAATATTTAGAAAACTCTCAGACTGGATGCAAAAATTCAAACTTTCCATTGTGAAATGCAGTGAAGCAGAAGTAAAAACACGTCGGCCGGCTCTGACAGTGTGCAGAAACGCTGCTTTCAGGGCACGGTGAGTAAAATCTGAACTGCCCACACGCAGAGGATCAGGGAGCTGAGCTGCAGCCCGACATCCAGAGTTACACAGCAATCTGATGACAGGACAGACTCTATATATAACATGTGAACATATACGTGAAAGTATTTATGGCTGCTTCACACACAAAGCATGTGATCATAGAGGAGCAGGGGAGGGTGGACATTTACAGAAATGTCACTTTAATCAAATCCTTCTTTTAGAAATAACTGAAGGCACAAATGTGTTCGTTTTTAGTTCTGCTCTGAAACATTTTACTGAGACACACTCTGAATATTTGTAAAGAGAATAAACTGTCATCATATCTTGTTATGAATATGAAACTGTTTCCTGGGAACCAAAGCTCAGAGAACCTAGAAATGAGGCTAACGGAGGAGAAGCCGGCGAGAAACTCATCTGACCGCACTGCTGTGAACATGAATGAATGTGAGGTCGTAGAGATCTGAGTAACAAGGAGGGAAACCTTCACAGGTTTACCAAAACCACGAAGCACATCCGTGGAGGGGATTTTACACAGAATAACCGCCTCAGTCTGAACTGAGACTGAAAGCAGCTCAGAGCTCAGGTTTATGAGAAAGCTTTACAAACCAACTGAAACCCTGGATGTGTCATTAAAGGCGGGACTGTGAGTCAGGTGCTTCTGGAAATGATCGTTTGATTTTCAGATGAAACAAAAATGCTTTAGCTTCACCTGAGCTCAGGAGGTACGGTTCTACCTTTTCTGCCCATTTCCAGCTTCACGTTTTATTATCTTACTGCTAGAGCAGCTTTGCATGATTCGCAGTTCAAAATCATCCTTCTTTATCTCACACTGAGCCCCTCAGTTCATCCTCAGTCTGAGAGAGTCCATTTTAGCCCCTCCCCCTTCAAACCCACTTTTTTTCTAATTGGCAGCCCCATCAATTTAAACAGCAGGAGGGCGGAGCTTCTGTGCCTGAGATGACCATATTAGGGATATCCTGTATTCATGACGTCATCCATATCCAAGAGTAGAAAAACTGCAACAACCTGAATTTTTAGAGCACTTTGCTCAGAGGGATTAAAGTACAGACACTGAGCTGAGAATAATAAACTTTGGTAATATTTACTATGAAAAAGTCACACAGCTGCAAAAAAGCCAGAAAGAAACACCTGAAGTGAAGGAAGTTTAAACCTGCAGAGAGAAAACGCTGCTAAACCCAAATCATCATGGTGCATCATCAACGGCAGAAATTCATAATCAGAGCAGAAACTATTAAACATTGTCCATAATTCTTAACCTTCTGATCATTTTCTCCGTGAATTATTTAGTTGTTTTGCATATAAAATATCCAATAATAATAAAAGGCTTTTGGTTTCCCAGAGCCCAAAGCCTTTCATACAGTTAGATCATAAAGAGAGGAGTTACTTTTATTTCAAAAATGATAATTAATCAAAATCAGCAGATAAATGAATCCACTGATGGTCTAATAATAAACAGATCAGCAGGTGTGAATGAAGCCACCTCAGCGGCTCTGTGACCTCCATGTTGGCTCCACATCACAGCCGACCGTCTCCAGAGTTCGCTGTACTGGAAACAGCCGTCAGCTGACTGGGGGTTTACTGGGAGTCTGAGTCACCACCAGCAGGTGAGTCACTGCACAGTGACCGGTCTGTGCTGGAGCTCTGTTTAATGTTCACACCCTACAGCACACAGCAGACAAACCTGCAGCCTGTTCCATATCTATAACTATCCATATCGATCTATATCTGTAGGTATGTGGATTATTCCACATAAAGCAGATCTAATCTTTGAGCCGTGATCCAGTTTAAACAGGTGAGTAATAGCACAGGGCAGTTTCTGTATCAGCTGGAAACATGTTTACTTCTGCTGTAACATTTTAACACGGGAGTCTATGGGGACCGACTCACTGCTGCCTCTGCTGGACTGCAGAGGAACTGCAGCTTCGGTGCTGCAGCACTTTGGTTTCATTTTCTTGCAGCTTGGTTAAAAACACTGAACAGTGAAGTAATGAAGCTGTAACTGTGTTTCTGAGTGCTGCGAGTATAAAACAGGCCCTTTGTTCTGCGTCTATAAACGTATGAGCCATATATGAGTCTGTTTTTCAGACCTGTTTTGTATCTATAGTTTGCTCAGAAGCTTTTAGTGCATAACATCATAGTTATATTTACAGAGGGAAGCACTGAATACTGTCTGTGATCAGCCACTCAGGGACGTCTGGGAGACTCTGTTTTATAGGGATTATATTGTTCAGAGGGTAAACATGAACTAGATGGTGGATTGGTGTGAGTGTTGACCCAGTTGCTGCAGGCTGGTGGCTGCTGACACACACGGTTATCTTTAGTCGATGAGGATGACGAGGATGATGATGCAGCTGCTCTGATTAGCAGCCGTCGCCTGAGAACGGTGTGGACTGTTTACAGTGTGTTACTGAGCGAGCACAGGGCACACACAGCAGTGAGGACCTCAGTCAGGTGTGTCTGCTGAGGGCTGCACTGAGAGCCCGCCTCTGTCTCTACAGGTTACAAAAATGTACCCCCTGACCCCAATGACCGGACCCTGGGGTCATTATGAATGCGTTTACACTGACAAGGTGCTCAAGAACTAATTCCATTCCCACCAAACACATTCTGGCATCAGAGCCACAAACCTGACACCACAGTGCTGCTGAACACCAAGCTGGAACCACTGATGTCAGCTTTGCAGCACAGAAGCACTACTGTGCAAAAGTCTTGAGCCTCCCTCAGTTCTTTAAAATTTTGCCTCCGAGCAGCCAGACGTTCCTCTCATTTCTAACGTTCTAACAGTTCTCCAGCTTTCTGAAGCTCTTCAAAGTTCTTCTTTGGACATCGGCTGCTTTTTCACTCATCTTCAGTCCACTCCTCGTACCTGACCAGTTTTTATTTAAGCCTCTGACCTCTGACCTGTGACTCACTGAAGCATCAAAAGGCTCCAAACTCAGAGGATGAACCAGTGGTGTGTGTGCACATCACAGACCGCTGAGCCAAGAACCAGTTTGAACTGGATCTTTGGGCTGTTTGCTCCCAGCAGCCTGTCACAGAAACATCATCTGTTTCTTTAGTTTCTTTAGCTGAATCTATGAAA
>JASGAU010378399.1:0-12262 GCA_030220045.1 Australoheros facetus
CTCTCCATCCTCAGCCTCTCCATCCGCAGCCTCTCCATCCTCAGTCTCTCCATCCTCAGCCTCTCCATCCTCAGCCTCTCCATCCGCAGCCTCTCCATCCGCAGCCTCTCCATCCTCAGCCTCTCCATCCTCAGCCTCTCCATCCTCAGCCTCTCCATCCTCAGCCTCTCCATCCTCAGTCTTTCCATCCTCAGCCTCTCCATCCTCAGCCTCTCCATCCTCAGCCTCTCCATCCGCAGCCTCTCCATCCTCAGTCTCTCCATCCTCAGCCTCTCCATCCTCAGCCTCTCCATCCGCAGCCTCTCCATCCTCAGCCTCTCCATCCTCAGCCTCTCCATCCTCAGCCTGTTCTCTTATTCTGCACATTTGACCCTAAATATTTCACACTTTATGTTTTGGTCAGGAACACTGGCTGAGAGCTCACAGGGAACCTTTACAGCTGTAAATTGGCCCTCTGGACTGAAGGCAGTCATTTACCTGAGGATGGCATCAGACGCTGAGTCATTCTGGGATCTTTAATTTAATCTAAGATGAAAGCTCGCAGGTAGCTTGTGTTAATGGCTAACATTTCAATACTTTTGATTCTTTTGCTTGATGTCACGTCTTTTATAAATGTAATAATTCTTCAACTGTTGGACTTATAACAGTTTCTTGTGGGTTTTGTGATTTAAACCTTATTTCCTTAAAAATCCATAAACCACAGTCACAGTCTCATCGTGACTTTTGAATCATGAAGAGAAGCTGAAGTAACTGAAGTGAGAAAAACAAGTTTGCAAACTCTAAAAGCTCTAAAAGTTCACCTGAAGCCATTTTTTTTATTTGACTATTAAAAAAAAAAAAACCTTCCAGGGAAATAATGTGTGGGGTCTGAACTGAACTCATGACCTCTGTCACGCTCACGGCTGCTCATTCCTTTGAAATGAAACATCTTTGACTGAATCTGACATGTTTCAAACCCACAGCAGCTTTACATGAAATTGTTGCTGCTTTGTTCAAACTACAGAAACATCTCAGCGCTCTAACGAAGCGTCTGGGGAAGTCACAGTTTCTGTTTTTATTGACCTAATTTGATGAGCTGGGCGAGCTCCTCTCTGCAGTCGTTCAGTCGAGTTTCTAAAGAACTGAAATTTAGATTTCTGACAAATAAGAACTGAACTGAAATAACTAGAAATAAAGAAACCATCTGGGTAAACATCAGGTCACCTAAAAAAAAAAAACCAGAGGTTTCCACAAAACGTTTTTTTTTATGAGTCATGATTCTGGGATCATAGAAAACACTAACGTGTTATCTAACACAGAAGGCAGCTCCTGAGCCACAGAAACAAAGAGTTTAGTGCAGTTTATTTAAAAATGACCTGTTGCATTAATAAAAATGCTTTTCTTGGAGCTCTGGTCTAATTTGCTGCTCCTACAGAGAGCCTACAGTTCTCAATAAATGAGTTTAAGGCACTTTAAATAATCTGCAGGTGGCTGCGTCGAGTTGTGGATGTTCTGCTTGATTTTTTTTTTTAATGGCATGCTTTTTATACCTAATGACCCCGTGTTTAATCTTATCCTCTTTATATGTACAGCTGCTTTCTGCTTAATATTATATTAATTGTGCTGCTGCTGTCATGGTCAGGACACGCTTGAAAAAGAGATTTTAATCTCAGCGTGTTTTTTCCTGGTTAAAGAAAAGTTATAATATAATAATAATAATAATGTCTGAGCATTGATGAATAATGAAGGGATTCTCCTTTGCCGAGGACCTGTTTATGCATGGACGTACAGAGTGTGTGTAAACTTGCCACACACACACAGACACACACGCACACACACACAGACACACACACACACACACACACCTGCGTGTGTTTGAATTCAGCCGTAAATTTGCCGTCACGCTGAGCTTTCTGCGGATGGATGCAGCGACCACTTCACTGCAGATCCACCCATCAATATTATTCTCCATTTCTGCCCTCTCGTGAGCGACACCCTCAGATACTCCACTTTGGCCAGTAACTCCTTTCCAAGTTGGTGGATATTCCACCCTTCTCCGACTGAGAACCACGGCCTGAAGGGGCAGTCTGTTCCTCAGTAAGGTGTGGATATCCTCATCTGTCAGTCTCAGTCCCAGAGATCCCTCAGATATCCTCCAGTTTCCCAAAGCTGTGTGGAAAATCCAACATGGCCTCAGACTTGGAGGTTCATACTGGACTGTGAAACATGTCAAGCTGGAGGTTTGATGAAGTCAAGAGAAGCACATCATCTGCAGAAAGCACAGATTCTGCACCCTCCCCACCTCCTCTGCCCCTCTAAGAATACAGTATCAGGATCAGTGACACTTCACTGACTACAGTAACTATCACTGTTTCACCATCACTGAACTCACTGAGCCGGGAAAGGGTGCAGTGCCCACTCTGGCTCAGGGACGAGTTGCTGCCCCAGGTGGAGGAGTTTAAGTATCTCGGGATCACGAGATACTTAAACTCGGACCTGCGTCACTGCGTCTGCAGTGATACGGATGCTGCACCGGTCTGTCGTGGTGAAGAGGGAGCTGAGCATAAAAGAAAAGCTGTCAGTTTAGCGGTCGATCTACGTTCCTACCCTCACCTATGGTCACGAGCTTTGGGTAGTGACCAAAAGAACAAGATCTTGAATACAAGCGGCAGAAATGAGTTTCCTCTGAAGGGTGTCAGGCCTCTCCCTCAGAGATAGGGTGAGGAGAGCAGCCATTCGGGAGGGGCTCAAAGTAGATCTGCTGCTCCTCCACATTGAAAGGAGCCAGTTGAGGTGACTCGGGCATCTGACTAGGAGGCCTCCTGGGCGCCTCTTGGGTGAGGTATTGCGGGCGTGTCCCACCAAAGAGGAGGCCCCGGGGCAGACCCAGGACACGCTGGAGAGATTATATCTCTCAGCTGGCCTGGGAACACCTTGGGGTCCCTCCGGATGAGCTGGTGGAGGTGGCTGGGAGATGGAAACGTGGGCTTCTCTGCTTCGGCTGCCGCGACACATCCCTGGATAACCAGAAGAAAATGGATGGATGGATTCTGTATAATTGTGTAGTGAATCTCTGATGCCAGCCCTGATCTCCACTGTTATCTGCTGCATTCAGGAAATAAGCAGGGACCAAGAGTCTGATAAAAAGTGCCATCTACTCAGCTTTGACAATATTACTGCATGTAATTAAACTAATCAAATTATGATTTAATCAGTAATCCATCATATTCTGCATGTAATATAGACCGTGACATCACTTCAGCTCCAATATTGAGGCCATAATATCTGGATGGGCGTGCTGAAGTGGGTCAGAACACATGATGCTAACATTTAGTGAATAAAAATCTTTACAGAGGAGGAAGATATTTTCTAATATCAACAATACTTCAGAGCAGAAAATCTCTTTATATTGAAGTTTATATTGAAGGGGTCGCAGAGAGAAATCCAAACTTATGTGTGTTGATGTTTAATAAACAGTATTGTTGTGAATGTTCTATTTGAATTGTTCTCTTTTAATAATCTCACTCGCTGCTACTCCATATGTGGGATTCGTGCTTTTTAACAAATCCCTTTTTTTCCACTCTACAAAGTTGGTTATTGCTTGTTTGTGGAAAAATCCACAGCTCCACTTGTCTCTGTGTTTGAGTGTCCTTAAGCGAGAAACTGTGCACCATAACTGGGACAAATTATTGTTTGTGCTACTCTGGCTGAAAAAGTACCGGAAAAACTGCACCATCCAAAAATACAGCGTAGACGGTTTCATCGTCTCTGGGTCTGGATGACGTGTTTGCAAACTCGTCTAAATGTTTCTAATTTTTTTTCTGTTGTTTGACCTGCTTCTGTAAATCTGATTCAGAGACATCAGAACCATATCGAGTCTTTCCTTTATCACTGATAAATGAACGAAGGGTCGCTGATGTCCCGAGTCCAGGAGGTGTTGCCTCCATCAGAGGAGCCTTAGATGGGGGTGACCATCAGACCTTTGGGGCCTGAAAAGCTCAATCAGGACTTAACTCATCATGGAGCATGATTACTGCATATAGTCTGCATACTTACTGGATATACTCACATTCACACTGGATATACAAGTATTGTAAAGCCAGTAGCCCATGCTATAGACGAACAAAGAAAGATAAGTTATTATTCTTGTTTTAAATTGTAAAAGTTTCAAACATGTAGGAGAACAATCATTTTCACACATTCACCAGTACACACGTGATCAGAGCATCACCATAGCAGACAGTGTATTTCAGCACTAATCCTGAAGCTAAGCGAGCACTTTAGTGACAAACTGAACACTCAGTGAAAGCAAAGAGAAACGGAGGGCAGAAAACTGCAGCTGCTGGGTGGAGGGACAGCCCATCACAGCCTCCACCTCAGATAGGCCTGTTATATCGCTGCAGCACGACAGCACAGAGCGCGCTCAGTGTATCTGTGATGCCAGTGACTTGTTATAAAACACGAGTATTTTTCAGTATTTTTAGTGGTTTTAATTTTCAGATTTCAGTCCCATTTATTTCAGTTTAGGTTCAGGAGGGGCCCATAATGAGGGTTAAAACACAGCCTTTCATTAAGGTAATCATGTGTTTACAGGTCACAGCAGCGTGAATGGCTGCTGATGGTGCTGCGGGGTTGTCTCCATCCTCACATAAACCAGCAGATTATGTAGAAAACGATGTATTAATGTATTTGTGCAGTTTCTTTCCTCGCTCTATGTCAGGTGTCAGGACCTGCTCAGCCTGCCTCCTGCCTTTCTCTTACACTCTCTGCNCACACACCTCCACCCCCACCCCTAAAGTGCTTTTCTTTCAGTTTCCTCACCATCTTTTTGGCAGTGCTGTTGAATTTGTTGGAGAGACATTTGGAGGTTGTAAAGGCTGCTTCAACCCCTCCACCCAACTTCATAGTCTCTGCTCTTCACCGTCACTTGCTTGGCTACAGACTAACTTGCTTTGCTGTAGGAGGGTAATTAGTCAAAGTGATTTCCTGCCCCCTCCCACTTCCTCTCGCTGGCATCTGCTTAGCACAGCGTTGCATAGATGTCATGGAAATCTTATCGGCCGTGCTGGCTGCCATTTGTCTCGTCCTCGTTCGACACACCGAGCAGATGTGACAGTCACAGCGAGCATAAAGAGTGCACATGCTTAGGGTGGAGTGAGCAAACGAGGCAGGTGTACGTCTGCGAACATCAGGGCTGCAATAAAGCCACGTCTCCCTGATTTTTACTGTCACCTCGTACGTGGGAGCACGCTCAGTGCTCAGCTCATTTCTACTTTAAGATACTCGGCAATATGTTCAAGTAATTAAAACCCTGACCTATGATTGAAGTGAAACACTGTTAGAAGGTCATTAGCGTTTCTGTACTGCAAATATTGATTGACATCAGTAATAATCTATAAGGATTTGGTCTCGTGGGTGTTTTTTGAATGCAGGGCTCCGGGCCACCCTTCAGCATAGAGCAAATATACACAATTAGAAAATAAATGAATATAAACACACAGAGTCGCATTTCTGTTATCCACTAATAAATGATTGTTTACACATTGTGCATGGCTGGCCATGCTCAAAATGGAAAAAGGTTCAGCCTGAAACACTGAAATAAGTTTCATGGCTCATTAAAAGCAGCTGTGAGTCACAGAGTCAGCAGATCTGTGCTGTCAGAGGATTCAGCTGTTTGGGACAAAAACACTGTCAAGGTTGTTGATTTCCTGAGCAAACAGCACAATACGTTATACGATGAACTGAAATTCGGTTTCAAGCGGCACATTAAAATACTATGATGTACGGCATCATAGCAGGAAGCTGAGCTGGGGTTTTCATTGAGAGTGAGCAGGATGGGCAGGATTAGAAAGTCAGAGAGGCTGAGATGTTTGGGCATGTGCACTGGACGGATGGTGGACATACTGGACAAAGGATGCTGAATATGGAGCTGCCAGGCAGGAGGAACAGAGGAAGACCTCAGAGGAGCTTCATGGATGCAGTGAAGGAGGACATGCAGAGGGCTGGAGTGACAGAGGAGGATGCTGGGACATCTTTTTGATATCAAAGCATCTTTTCTCATATTTTTCTAACCATCAGGGAGCAGAACCTAAAAATTAAAATCATTTCATATTGTTTTAATTCATAATTAGGTGCAGAGATTTATTTACACTTTAGCAGGCACGGCACAAAAAGAGCAGTGTCTGGATATGTGACTGTTATCCTCCTCCTTCAGCTATCAGAGTTTAGCCACTTACTGTTATTGTGCTGCATTGAGTTTATTACAGCTGCCAGTGAGTCAGAGAATCACTCAGTGTGTCCAAAGGAGAAAGAAACAATGATTACTGCTGCTGTTGTGTAGTAATTATTATTTTTACTGTTAGTTCTGCAGAAACGAGTCCATTAAAAAAAGATGTAATTTATTTCTATTAAAAGAATATCTAAAATGGTGCGTTGCAATTCACAAATTCAGTTCTGCATCACATCTTTAAGTGTCCGAAGTAATCAGTCACTCTTTCAGTATTTAAAGAATTCAGCTGGAACCGGCTTAAATCTCTCCGTTCTCAGTGGAACGATCTGAAGAAATGAAGACACTGGAGGGTTCCTCTGTGAACAGATTTTTACACGAATCTCTGCTTACTGTGTAAACGATAAAATCTCAGCATTCCAGCAATTTACCCACGACTGAATGATGTCTGTGTAGAGACCACCCACTACGCTTCGGCTCCTCGTACCTCATTTCTCGTTGCAATTTAGAGGCTTGTTACAGCGAGGCGCATTTCTTCAGTGCAGGAAAACCTGCACCCTACACAATTCATTCTGTTAACAGATTCCTGACAAAAATTCCCTCTAAGATTTCTGGAGTAATGCACAGCCGTGTGGGGAGGCAGACAATATTCTTAAACCATGTTATCCGTTTGCAGTGTTCAAATATTATGTAAATTCTAATCTAATTTAGTATCTTCAAATCAAGCCAAATGTGTGTGCGTACACTTGTGAGAAAGCTTGTCTCCCACTCATCGTTACACCGCTGCTGTTAAACTGATGAGTAAATGAAGGTGTGAAAACAAACCCACAGTAATCCAAATGCAGATCATTTCACGAGCAAACGCAGCTTTAGATCTGAGGAAGGCTGGTGTTAAACAAACTGGTAAATCTGATTTAGATGTGTGTGAATGAATACTCACTCATACCTGGTTGTGTTTCTGCAGCTCTACAGCTCGGTGGAGTTTGGAAGGAGGTGGCAGCTGGTGCACGAGCGAGTGGCTCCCAATCGTTTCTACTGGTGAGTACAGTGTGTCTGATATTTGAACCAGTTCTAAAATTACCCATGATGCAGCACAGGTTTGTGTTTTGTTTGGGTGATAACATCGATTTCCATAAAACATCCAACTGAGCCCAAATATTTCTTAATTTACACTGTTTGTAAATTTAATTTTAAAAACCTGTTTTATCCAAACCAGCCAGGTGATAAAAGGATTCAAATTTTCCATATTTAGCCAGTGTAATAATGACCACCATACTGATGCTGTCCACCTCAGTGTTGTCTGCCCTTTATATTACACACCACACGATTCAGTAGCTTGTAGCACCACCTTTAGCAGCAGTAACTGGTTGTAATCGTTTTCAGTCTCTCAAATTGTTGGGCCAAAGTTCCTCCACGTTCTTCTTTACAGAGTTGCTGCAGTTCATTGAGGTTTGTGGGCATTTATTTTTTTTACGCACAGCTCTTTTAGGGTCCAATCACAGCAATCATTGCAGCATCTGGATTCTCTTTCAGCCATGCTGATGTTTCCTGATGTGTTTGTGATCATTATCTTCTTGCATATCCCAGTTTCAGCGAAGCTTTGGCTGTCAGACAGATGTCGTCACGTTTGATTCCAGAATACTTTGGTTTACAGAGGAGTTCACGGTTGACTCGATGACTGCAAGGTGTCCATGTCCTCTGGCTGCAAAACAAGCCTGAGTCATCAGCCCTCCACCTCTGTGCTGACGGGCAGTGTGAGGTGTTTGTGTTGATATGCTGGTGCAGTGCTTTATGGCCAAACATCTCCATCCTTGCCTTTTGCTATCTTCCACTCCTTGGAAGATAGTTGCTTTGTGTTACACCTGAAGGTTCCAGACCAGCAAACTGACAAAATTTCTGCCTTTGAAGAGGTGGTCACACTGGCTGATGATCAGTTAATCAAAAGCATTTGATTAGCAACATAGAAGCCTGGAGAATAAACCAGAGGTTCTCCACTGAACCATCCAAGGTATACTCTCAGTGGCAGGGGAACAAGATGAGAATAGCACCCCCACCAAGGCTGGAGATGGAGCAATACTGGAAGAGCACATGGGAGAAGGATGCAACACACAACATCAGTGCTCAGTGGTTAGTGGATCTAAGAGCAGACCACAGCAACCTCCCTGAACCTCCCAGTAACCATCACAGTGGCAGACATCCAGGAAAGAGTCTCACACATGAAGAGCTGGACAGCACCAGGCCCTGATATGATTGACAAATACTGGCTAAAGAAGCTAACTGCACTTTGTGAGCGCCTGGCAGCGCACATGAACCAGCTGCTAGAGGATAATACACACCCAGCATGGCTGACCGAAGGCTAGAAAGTCCTGATCCCCAAGGATCCCCAGAAGGGACCGGTCCTATCCAGCTACCAGCCAGCAAACTGCCTCAGTACAACATGGAAACTCCTGTCAGGCATCACAGCAGCCTCAATGAACAGGCACATGGAACAATACATGAGCGGGGCCCAGAAACGAATTGGCAGAAACACCAGCTACTGTAGATAGAGCAGTCTCAAGAGACTGTAAGATAAGACTGACCAACATGTGCGTGTTAATTACAAGAAAGCCTGTGACTCAGTGTCACCCACATGGATCCTGGAATGCCAAGAACTGTACAACATCGACAGGACCCTCAGAGTCTTCATCAGGAACTCAGTGGGAATGTGGAGAACAACACAAGAGGCCAACTGCACAAGTCAACACTGAGTGTGGGATTTACCAAGGAGATGCTCTGTCCCCACTGCTGTTCTGCACAGGCCTGACCCCCCTCAGCCAGATCATCAGCAACTAATCATTCAGCCATAAAAAAGAGGCCCGTCTGGAGTGAATCTGATGAAATTAACTGAAATAATCTAATGATTCTTTTCTAAGTTATCATCTGAACTTTTCTGTATTGTTTCATTTCATTGTAATTGTTGCACTGCTCCCTGGCCTTGCCTCTCTCCCTTGCCACCACCAGCACACAGTTGCTGTCCAATTCAGTGTTATCTAGCATGTCTGCCCTCTGCACAGTAACTAACACGTAACAAAAAGCTTTCACCTCGACTAACTGCGGACGAACTGTCGGGTAGTAACGAGCTGGGCAGCCAGAAGTGAAGGCAGCCTGGAGGGCTGATGCTGCAGAAGCTGTCAGAGTTCTATTTTGGGACGCTCGCTGTGCAGTAGGTGTGATGGTAGTCCCAGTAATGAGGCTGCAGAGGGAGCTTATATCTGCTGTATACATAGCTGCCAAATATGTAAGGAAGAGTGCAATCTCATTTCACATTTTGGTAAACCTGAGCAGCACTTGGTCACGCACGGCTCTAACTTCGGCCACATTTAATAAATTTGTGAGCTTAGCATGTGCAATTTGCCAGTGACATTACAAATGTGAAAGCATACGGAGCTGCCTGTGCGTGATACATTTTTGCAAAGCCACGGCTGCAATTTTATGCATTCCTGTTCTGAGTGTCCTCAGAGACCACGCAGCCGTTCATACATGCAGACACCCCCCGTGTCGGTCTTATGGCACTGAAAATATACAAGTTTAAACAAACCGTATCTCCTTCTTTGCCTGTCTCACACTGTTCCTGGGTACCTGAATGGATTATTCAGTGAAAATGGAAATGTGGCTCAGATAAGTAGGACATCCTATTCACAGGTGTGTTTCATCTGGGAAATTACCAATACTGCCAATAAGTATAGTGATTAGACGATACAGTGGTCTGTGCCTCTCATTGTGTCTGCTTCTCATTCCCTTCACACACACACACACACACGCTCCTTTTTTTCCGTGTGTGTGCTACCTGTCGACACAGGCTCTTTCTCAGTTTCTCTCCTCTGTCTCTCCCCTCTGCCTTTGCTTCTCTTCTGATCCCCCAGTCTTTTTAATACATATTTAATGCCGTAATGATTATATGCTATTCCATCTGCGGGCATCCCTACTGTAGTGAGAAAATCAATGGCTTTTCCTCTCCTAATGATGCCAGGAAACATCTTCCTCCTTTTTTGTGGACGAGAAAGGACCTTGTGGGGACTCTGAACATTTAGATCACATAGTAAACCCGAGGCCCTTTTTTCCTCTACAAGTTAAACTGTCTTTCACAATGAAGACAAAGACAAGGCAATTCCTGCAGCCAGTTCCTGCTGATGTTTACCACAGCTGTCATAGCACTTGACTTAATCTCACCGCTGTTGTAAATTTGTCTGACTTTGCAGCGTGCAATCTCTCAGGTTAGACAGCAGCTACCACAGGTGACATCTGCCTGAAGGCAAAAGACCAATGGTGACGTTCCTGAAACACATTTGTCTGCCTTTCAGGTCGAAAATGGGTTTGGACAAAGAGCCGGGCTTAATTCACCTGGAAACCAGCATCTCTGAAGGACGTGAGTAATTGAATTCTGAGTTCAGCGCTCCATTTTCTGCTGTCTTTGTACTGTATCGTGAACATTGTGCTAAAATAGAGACGAAGTGGGAGCCGCGTGGACACTTCTGGTGAAGGGTAATACGAAGGGACAGCGGAAATGGCCGAGTCTGGGGACACGCAATGACAATGGAGGGGAAAGTAATGCATATATTAGAATGCTTTTAAAAGCAAGTGATTTAGCTCAGGGGGCTCTTTTAAGCATAAAGAAACGCTCTTGGTCCTGAATGGCAATGAATACCCGGTTCATTTTCCTGTGTCTTAGTTCCAGATTATTTCTGCCAGACAAACTCGATTTTTAAGCTTTTAATGCTCGGTTTTCCAAAAAGAACCAAAAAATACCAATAAATCAGCAAAGAGTTGAATTCAATGCAAAGAACACAAAACTAGTGATAAATCAGGTGCAGCCCGAAGCTTCAGCTGACTCCATCGACCCTTCAAACAGCATGTTCTCAAAGTTCATAACGAGATTTCACCAAAAACATAGATCAACAATTTATGAATAAAAAGAGTAAAGTGCTTTTCTGATTTCTTTTAAAGACACTAGCACTATCATTCATATCCAACCATTCATATCAACATTTTAGGGCCCAGCACTGAACCTTTCAGTGAATCAGATTCAGGAGTGAAACGTGTTCCCACTTTTATAAACTGGAGTGACTTCTGTTGTTTTCCTGTTTTGTGGAAATGAAGCACTGACTGCTCGTTACAGTTTCTATCTGTGGAAAAAAGTTAGGGTTAGGGTTAGTTTGTATGAAAACGACCTAATATTCTGTTCTTATTCTACACTCTGTTAGCTAAACAAACATTTCTTTTGTTTTATTTGCAATTTCATTTTATCTTGTACAAAATAATTTGGGTAATTTGCTCTTCCTGTACTTTTTAAAATTACTTACACAGTACTTCAGTAGTTTTTAGTGCTACTTCTTTTTATTTGTCTCAGATTCTGTTTCTGTAACTGCTAAAATCCTATTTTAAAGGAGAACCTCTGGAAAAATACGTGCCTGAACCAGTTATGACTTATTGCTTATTGCAGACAGTAGTGCGGTCTTCAGCTTGACCGTTACTGAGACATGAAAATCAGGCCATACCAGCCTTTGCTGATCCATCCTGATTTATTTGCTAAATGCAGTTTCTAAGTCAGCGTGCCACCTTCTCCTGAAGCCAATACAACAGAGGAAAGCCAATCATCCAAACGTGCATGCAAACATCAGCGCTGTCAGATGTTGCAGTCACACAGCCAGAGACCATCACTATTGATCATGCACACGTGGAAGGAGCCGACACATATTTGGCAGAGGCTAATGTGCGGGGACAGGCTCTCTCCCAGCGCTGCGATTGAAGGCAAAGAAAGCAATTGGCCTCTGTGGTCATCTGTCTTCCCCTCCACCCAGCTCCTCCCTCACTGGGACCACTTTATTGACACGAGTAATGTAGGGGGCCAAAAGAGGCTGCTTGGCTCCGGGTGAAGGCTGCCTTTCTTCATTGGCTAATACCATTGCTGATGCCAGGGCTTGACGTGTGTGTGTGTGTGTGTGTGTGTGTGTGTGTGTGTGTGTGTGTGTGTGTGTGTGTGTGTGTGTGTGTGTGTGTGTGTGTGTGTGTGTGTGTGTG
>JASGAU010378400.1:0-16001 GCA_030220045.1 Australoheros facetus
CTCCTTTATTGAGTGTGTCTTGCTAATTGCCAATAATTTCCACCTGTTGTCTATTCCATTTGCACAACAGCATACAGCATGATTGATTGTCAGTCAGTGTCAATCAGTGTTGCTTCCTAAGTGGAAAGTTTGATTTCACAAAAGTTTGATTTACTTGGAGTTATATTGTGTTGTTTAAGTGTTCCCTTAATTTTTTTGAGCAGTGTAGTAAGGCTTTAAGTTATGGATGTCCATGGATGATTTAATTGACAGGTGTGCCAACATGGGCCTGTAGATGCTGCTAATGAGTCACTGAACTGTATCTCTGTTTGTGGTATTGGTCCCTCTTTTTTTTTTGGTCATTTTTAATGTAATAATGCAATGTGATGCAACCCATCTAAGAAATTTGTACTTTAATTTTGGTCAGTGAAATTCTAGAATAGCTCTGTTTCTTAGCACTGATTCTGAACCGGATTAGCAGGCATGTGTGCCCCTGCATCGCTAGCATTAGCGCCACCCTCTGTCTCTAAAACACCAACGTGATGGTGATGGTCAAAACCCTAATGCTAAGGCTTTGATATATGGTGCCCGAACCCAGTGGGCAACGCCATGGTAGCTATGTTCATTTATACAGTCTATGGAAGGAAACAGAAGATGTCACCTTCATTAACTGCTCTAGTATAACTCTGTGATAGTAGAAGCTAATTTAGCCTCGAGCGGAGGTGAAATGGAAATAATAGAGGTCTGGTTCTTTCTCACGCCACACACCTCAGTTTTTAGCTTCAACAGACACTAACTTGAGCTACATCAATTCAGGCCATTTATCAGATTTAAAAAGGATTGACGATCTTCTTTCCATAAGAAGTTGTAACCGCTAACACTTAGAAATGGACTGAAAAAAAAGTTGAACTGTCCTTCAACTTGTGTCATTAAACTTTGTTAAAGTTCTATTTTTCTCCCTGTGTACAAAGCATGATGGTGTATCTCAAGTGCTATATAACATTTTTTTTTGAGGACTGTAAGTACAGATTTTTTTGTTTCCACTTGTGTCACAGATGACATCTTTAATATCAAACCCAATTTTTAATTTAGCTTCTGTCCAACTCATCTTACCAAGAAAAAATATTTTCCCATTGAAATTTTCATTTGCTTTTATATAGGAATTAGCTCCCAGCAGCTGTAAGACTGTATAACCGTCACTGCTCCCAACAAAAATAGAACCAATAGTATGTACATATTGTATAGTAATAGTATATTATTTCCTGTAGTTAAATTCCTGTAAAGTATATATTATTATTATTATTATTGTTAATCTTGTCTTGTTGTGTTTTTACATTTTGCTGCTGTTATACCTGAATTTCCCCTTTGCAGGACAATAAAGGCTGTTAATTCTTCTACCAGGGGCTGCTAATCAAATGCACTTGATTATTTGATAATCAGCAAGTGTGAGCACCTCTACAAAAGCAGAGGTTTTTGCAGTTTGCTGGTCTGAAGCATTCTAGTGTGTTAACTTAATGCCACCAAATCCCACCAAATTCACCCCAAGGCCAGACCGCGCAATACTCAGAGAAACTGCAAAAAAAAATCAGAGAGCTATTTTTCAGAGTCTACAGGCCTCAGTTAGCATGTTAAATATAAGTTCATGGCAATACAATCAGAAAAAATAGTCATATATGGTTTGTTTAGAATGGTTGCCAGGAGAAAGCCTCCTCTCCACAAAGAACATGGCATCATGGCTTCTGAACAAACCTCGAGACATCTGGAACAATGGCAGTGCCATAATGCCCACATTTGGAGAAAACCAAACACAGCATATCAGCACAAATACCTCATACTAACTGTCAAGCATGGCGGTGGAAGGGTGATGATTTGGACTTGTTCTGCAGCCACGAGACATGGGCAACTTGCAGTTTTTGAGTCAACCATGAGCTCTTACAGTATGTATACCAAAGTTTTCTAGAGTGAGATGTTAGGCCATCTGTCCAACAGCTGAAGTGTGGCCAAAATTGTGTCAAGCATTAGGAGAAAGATTCCAAGCACAGAAGCAACTCTACAACAGGCTGAAAAAAAAAAGAATTAAGGTGTACAATGGCTGGACCTCAACCCAACTGAAATGCTGTGGGGACCTTAAGAGCTTAAGGTCTCAAAGAACTGAAGCAACGCTGTGTCCCAAAATTCCTCCTAAATTATGTTAAAAAAATGATAAAGTCATAGAGAAAATGATTATGTCAAGCTATTGCTGCCAAAGGTAAAAATCTTCTTTTTCGCATGACTGCATAACCATTTTTTGTAATTCTCCTTAGCTGGCATACGGAGACAGAGCAAAGGCAATATGTCCTTATAATTCTAATAATAACAAAGAAAATATCTGCTATCTCAATAAAGCCAATATGTAGGAAAAATAATTCATTTTGGATAAAAGATACAAAGCTCATGAAAAGGGTAGATATTTAAAGGTATAAGTGGTGTTGATAAAGAAAAAAGCACCTTATCTTTAATTCTGACAACATTTGGGAACTTTAGACTACCATCAGGTTAAAAAGAAAATTTTTATAGTTTATACTGCATTATTAAAAATGTACATTTGCATGATGCAGGTGGGAATACAGGCATACAAGTGCTTAGCCTATGTATTCTCTAGTGATTTTGTCTCATATTGTTTAAATTTTAAAAAGTTGGAATAATTTAATGTGCTTAAGTGAGGGACACTTTAGAACAATTGAAAGTAGCTTAACACAAATGCAAAAATGATTAGATGATGCCGGGTGATCCACTCAGTCCAAATTCAAGCCTGTAAGGCCAAGAAGGAGCTCACTGTCTTTCCTTCCTTCCCTCCATAACACTGGCACATTATTCACTTCTCTTATTTCCACCTAACCTGATACTGTCCTACTCAATATCCACCTCCGTCCTGCACAGCCATTCTCACATTAATGTCTTACTGTTTCCAACAGATACTGCCCACTTTCCATTTTTCCATTCCTCCGGTCCTCTCTCATTCATTCCCTTATGGAAATCTTCATTGATTTGGGTGTAAAAGTTTTTAGCCTGCCTCAGCACTTGAACAATTTTTGCACCCGAACTCACACCCAGGACTCTACACTTTCAAACAAAAAAACTTTCCAACAATAAAATGCTAATACTACTGTTTTACAACAATGTTTAAGAAACTGTGTCCAATCCATACCTAAACAATTAAGTGAAGAATTCAGCCGTGCCCTGGCCCTCCTGATCCTGTCAAGATCCATCAGGTGTTGGCATAAATGGCAAGCTCTACCAGTCTCCTACTCATCCACCCTCTCACTCTCTCCTTCTCCACATCTCTCACTTTCAAAGCTCTATAAATGTCATTTCATAATGCACTTGTCTTCATTATGACTGTTTTTTTCCCTCCTCTCCCCCTTCATTGCCCTCGCCAGTGCTCTCGCGGTGCTCAACTTTTCCTTTTCTTTCATCTCTATTCAATCATTCTGCTCCTCTCCTTTACAATCCTGCATAAATCCTTACTTCTGTTTTCACCGTTAAGAAACCACACAGTTGGATTAGCTAAATCTGTCCCTTTTTAAACAACAGCAATTAGAAATGCAAGGAAGAGAGAATTCAATACCAAAATAACGCAGAGCCTCAAATACAAAACACACAAACAGACACTGTCACAAACTGGAGCACACGCACTCACGCGTCGAGCTGCACATGCGCTGTGCTCGAGTAGACACACACATGCACAAATGGAAATGTAGCGCACTGTATGTGTGCATAATACTATGTAATATACAGTAAGTCTGGGCACGTGCACAAAAACACATGTACTAATTGTCTGCACTGATTTTGGCTGCATCAGTAAAGAGCAGTGAGAGCATCTCCCTTTGGCTGCAGTGAACTTGAAAATATACTACAGTGGCAGAAATATGTCCTTCACTTTTTCCTACTTTAAAAATAAAGGATCGGGTAGAGCCCAATAACATTATGAAGGACAATAATTTAGCCGAGCGTTTCATGAGAACTTTAGTCCAAGAATAAAAGCGCAGGTGAAGAAGGACTGAATATCGATTTTCAGTGATGCGTCACACTGGACAGCCAGAACATCAGAGTGTGGTTAATCAACCACACAACAACCAAGCAAGGAAAGTTAATTAGCTCCCCGTGCAAGCACGCAAAAAGCAGCATTTGTGACAAGGGCAGAATAAAAAGCAACTACTTTGTGTGTAGCTTTTATTTGGCTAAATGCGTGCCTGCGAGAAGGAGTGACAGATTTGTGTGCTAATAAAGGCAGTTAACACAGGACAATGTAATGTGCACATAGAGTGATGACGCTCAGATGATTATTAATACAGATAAGAACACCACAGCCCCCACGGGCTTTGAAAAATAGAGCATGAGGGGGAAAAAAACATGCAGTTAAAATACCTTCATCCCTGGGTCTGTTCATTGAAGACTCATCGTGTTTTTTTGTGAGCGGACCTGAGGTTCAGAAAAAGGAGGGAGGAGAGACAAAAGACAAAATTCAAAAAGGTTGCATTTGCACAAAAAGCAAAACAGAAAAAAAAAACAAGAAAGGACTAAAAGAGAAAAAAATGTGCTGTTTCTCTGTTTCACTTCAGTGACTGCGTACAAGGATTACACACCGTTTCCTTTAAAAGATAACCCCCCAAAACTCATCTGTTTCATCTGCTTAGGATCTAGTCACGGACTGCCTCGTAAATGACCCCAGAGGCCACTTCTCCTCAACCCTTCTCCCAATCAGTCTTGACACACTGCTGCTTTGTAAAGAAAAATCAATAAACAGAATCAAGCCATCACTCTTTTCGGTCAGAAAAAGCAAAGGAATGCCAAGATACTGTGTGTCCTGCTCCAGCTCAGGATGTTCTTGCAGTCCTCTGTCAAAACGCAAGACATAAGGTGCCCATGTTCACTCCTGAATAAATGTGACTGCATACGTATTAGAAACACCAGCCTGAAACGTGACTTGCAAGTCTTTCCTACCTAATTAGCCAAGAGGGAGCCTTTTTTTTTGACGTTTACACCACCTGCAAGGGTTTGTGACAGGATTGGCCTCATCAAGGTCAAAGAGGAGCTCTACATTAAGCTTTAATGGTGACACCAGTTAAATGCACCATAGGGCAGAGCCAATAACAAGCATTTATCACCGTGACCAGCCAACGCCCTGGCGTGTCAACCCCTGTAAGTCTTAACTGATAAAGATCACATTAATTTGTTTTTTCTTGGCTTCCGTCAGCGGAGCTTTCCATCAGCAAACACTTAATGCTGTGTTTTGAGTCGTTCTCGGCCGATGTCTACTTGCTTTCGAGAAAGTCACGAAATACACTCACACACCTGCAGCCCCACACACATTTACGCCCACCGTTTCCTTATCAGCTCTTGCTGTCGTCCTTGTACACACCTAGCAGCAAATTTCCCTCTCCAATGGAAGACCATTGCAGTCTTTAAAATTTACTCTATATGGGGTTGCCAAGAGGGTTATCACTCTGCTTGTGTGCTGCTGAGGTGCCTGTTTCTACCTTTTTGCTGAAAACCTCCTTGTGAAGTGATGGCATATACCCCTTTCACTGTACTTCTCATCTTAACAATGGAGACACTCAGCACTCCACCATTATAATGCTACATTTTACCATCTCTATGTGTATGAATATGGTTTCCTGGTATAAAATGTTTATCTTCCATCTAAATGGGACAGGATCAATGCTGAATGGATTTGCCGCATCCTGTGAGCACCATCATCGGGCGTCTGATCCAGAGAGCACTTAGTGCCATAGCGGGAGATTGTTTAGTTGTTGGTCCTGGACTACAGAGCAGACAGGTAGGCAGACCAGTAATGGATAGAAAGGCACATTACTCCTCTGTCTTGTCAGCACTTCAACACTACTTATCACTACTCTAAAACCACACCTTCTCCGCTTAATGGGGGACTACTCAGATTTCAGTTCAAATTCCTAATGTCTAATGAAGACTTAAACTTTATGTGAGGACTAAGCAGCATAGTTACACTTTGCCATGGAACAGTCATTGCCCAAAGTTATCCACAGTAAGTCTGTTAAAAATGAAAAAAACACAGTATATGTCTCTTGTACTGTTTAGTATTCTTTTCACTATCAAATAATCTTTTTATAAGCTTATCACAATTACTCAAAGCTCACTGCGAAGGCTTCAGCCATGCTAGCAGTTCTGTAATAGCTCCTACACACTGAGATTCCCGACATCTTACAAGTTCATTGCGAGTCACATGTACTGGTTCTAATGAACTTGTGTAGGACATCAAGTTTGATGTCTGGAAACTGCATGACTGATAATACCTACTGAATCCTGGACTATGATGTACAGCTATCAGGACGAAGCTGCAGTATGATGTATAGCTACAGCGTTGCTGCTTATTTCCAGGACAGTGATGATAACAGCCGGACGTTGGACCGCTGTTATGGAGCCACATTGGCACCATCCCAAAATCAAAGTGTATACATGGCTAAGTTGGTTTAAGCTACATTTTATCTCGCTAGCACTGACAATTCTAACATTCTGATGATAAGTGGATATAATCTCCTAAGCATATTTACTTTATCTGATCGCCACAAAGCACAGTGTAGATGAAGCTGATGGGAACGCCATTAGTTTTGCAGCCGTTTATTTATAAGTACTGGAATAAAAAAGGAATCACCAAAATGACTCAAATCTAAACCAAACTTCAAAACAATCCATCAAAGAAATGTTGAGACATTTCTTATAAACTACAAATGTCATCACCACAGTGCCTCTGCAAGAAACATCAATGGATCACTTAAGTCATTGGGATGAATCATTTTTGGATTCGTAGTGGAATTATTGTGGCTATCTTCATCACTGCTAAACGCTACAGTAGCCAAACTTGTATGTAGTTAGATTTTCTGTATTTAGCATGCAAGAGTTGCACTGAAATAAATGCTCATGGCAGTATCTAGGCCTTGACCAACTGGACTGAGGTTTGAAGAAATACTACAATGGATTACACAAGACAAAAAAAGTAGGACCTAGCCAAAGGGGAAAACACACACTTTTTGGGTCAAAAACATCCATCCCATCTGCTTCCCATCAGAGGAGAAGCCTGCCGGTAGGCTGATTGCCACATGATGTAATGGGCCACTGGTCAGTGAAATGCTACGGCCTATGCAGCAACATTTAGCTCGGGTTGTCCCAATGCTGCTTGACCTAATGCAGCTCCATCTCTCAGTCGACAGTGTTTCTGTTCGGTTCAGTGAGCTAGTGGCCAGTACGCAAGCTGTCTCCCGTCCCTCTCCATTTCCTCAGTGCAGTAATCGAGATGAAGCTGCAGTTTGTCATGTCTGTGGCGGCCTGTCTGCTTGACATGGTGTCAGACACAGCTTCAGTTTCTTTGAACTGATCCTATCCTTTTGCTCTCTATCTCTTCTACTGTGGCCCCAGCCTCCAGCTCCATCCTTGCCTCCACTGTCCTGCCTCCTGAAATATGGTTTTTAATAAAGAGCACAGTAAATGGCTGCTCTAGCGGTAATAAAAATGAAGGATCTCAGGCCTTTGGCTGGGGAGTGTCATGGGGAAATAGGAAATGCGGTGAGACAGTGCTCTTGCCTGACAACCTGACCAAATGCTAAGAGTTAGAGTGGAACACTAGAGAAGGAGGTAGAGAGCAAAAGAGAGATAAAGTGAGAGTATAAATCTCACTATTCAATCTGGGAAAACATTTGTGTTATTTACATTACTCTACGAAGTTATTTGAATTTCATTTGAGTTGAAGAGGTAGCAGGCTACATAGTAGCCTGTTGGGGAAGGGCGCTGAGCTCATCTGCATTCAGAACAGTGACCCCTTCTACCGCCATCTGCATAAAGATGGAGGAGTGAGGAGAGTCGAGAGGAGAAGGGTTAGGGATGATTTTAGGGAGCAGAGAGCAGGACGGGTGAACGGATGCAGAAAGAAGAGAAAGCTGCGAATTTCTTTATGTCTAAAGAATTACATGAAGAGCATAGTCAATAAGAGTATTTCTGGGTATGAAATAAAAATACCAGTCAGAAGGTGCATGACTAGAGGATACTACATAATGCTGAACTCTAAAAGCTCACTGTGCGTGGGAATGCAACTCCTCATTGCCAAACACAGCACAATACAGCCCCGGCATCCAACCTTTATTCATGCTTGACCATCACTTTGGAAAACAAACCCACTAGTGTAGATAAAAAGCTCAGTCTGGCTGAAACACCCCTAAGAGTCTACAGACATAGATGATCAGTTAGGCCAATGTCCTTTTACAAGTAAATCTTAAAACTCCTTAAAATGCCTCTAGGCACTTATTTGGGCAGCTATTAAAAAAAAATTACGCTGTCATAGCTGCAAAGGGTGGGCCAACATCATACTAAAACCTATAGATAAAGAATGGGATGCCACTGAAGCTCATATGCGCGTGAAGGCAGACGAGTGAATACTTTTGGCAACATAGTGTAATTACTAGTTACAGCTGATAAAAATTTCTTACATTTCTTTGCTGATTTTGACCAGAAATAACCTTTTATTAGGCTTTTTTACTCCAGAAAGGAATCATGTTTGCCTTCTCTGAATTCTGCCATAATTTTCAGTTCTTTGAATGTTGTGTCTGTCTCGTACTATCTGCTACATTAATTTGCTATTTACACGTAGTACAAAAACCACAGTTGATGATGATCTTAATGTCAATTTAAACCAAATCATCGGGAAACCCAAAATTTGGACCAATTAATGGCTAAAAATAAAATCAAACGTACAATTCATCTTCAGGGGGTCATGAATGTCAAGCAAGTCTCATGGCGATGAATCCTATAGTTCTAGAAATCCTATTCAAAACCATAAATGTAAACCTAGAGGAGGCCCTAGAGGGGAAGTGATGTGATCAGCAATGAAATGGCGATACATTGTTTTGGAAAAATGACAACCTACTATATTTCATGACAATTAATGTTACAAATGTTGGCAGAATTTAAATGAGCGCAAAAATATCTAGAAAAAAATGTTTCGTGGCATCAGGGTGGATGCTGTGTTTGCAGATGTGGAAGCTATTAAGATAATGACCAGTTACATCTCCAGCAAGGGGACTGTGTTGCAGCTTTACAATTAAAAAAATAATAATAATTAAGAATGCAAAGCCTAAGGAGTTTATCCAAAAAACATGATCTCAGATTGCAATAAAACTTTAAATGTCATAAACACATAAAAAGGGTTCCATCCAACACAACCACCAGTTTAACATCATGTAAACAATTTGAGAGATTCTGACAGCAGTAATATGTGAAAAATGTATCTGATTCCTGGGGCATATCACTCTCCTGCCGTCTTTATTTCTCTCTCACACACAAGGCAAAACATATCCTTGGGGAAGGCATCGGCCTTGTGTAAGTAGTGACCCGTGACAATAAGTGACAGATTCTGACAAGCAGACAGGACTACATGTAAAATCTGTCTCACTCATTTGCACACCTTTCCCCTTGGGAATAACACAGGAAAGCCTAAAATCATCCTCTCTGTAAATACATGTATATAGCTTACATTTTACACAGCTCTAAGCTTTAATTCTGTCCTTGTATGCACATTTTCCTTTGTGTTAAGAGGAATTTAAATGACTTGACAATCACTATCATCTCTTTATACTACACTAATGCTCATATTTTCCACTTGAAATTAACATTACCATCTTTTTATTGGGCTGTGGAGCTTTCATCAGTATTATATAAGCTTTAATTCCAGTTTCATTATTAAAATACAACAATGATTTACACCACTCTAGACTAATCCTAGGGCTAGACTTCATATATTTGCAGCAGTAATGCATAAACATGTGTTTTGCTCGAATACTCTCAGGCAACTCTCAGGTGAACCCATTAATCATAGGCTTTTTAACATTTTATCATTAGCCTTGCTCACTATCATCAGCAGCATATGCTTTGCCTCTAAAGTCAGACTTTGATCCTGTGTTCTCTTACCTGCCCATCTGCTTTCACAAACATTCTCCACTGGATCATTAATGCAAAAACTACACCCAGGTAGCCCATGTGGAGTAAACAAGGTTGTGCTTGGCAATGTACAGTATTGTATTTGTTATATATATTAATAACATAATAAAACAATCACCATATTGGCAGTGCAGCTTTGAGGAGACAGTTCCTGTGAATCATTGCATGAAATACTTCTGACAGTTAATCTTTGCCCGGCAGTGGGAGTGGCCAAGCTAAACATTATATAGGTTATTCCATGTTTTCATATTTAAACTCTGAACTGGTACAACCCGTAAAGTGAGGAACAGCAATGAGAAGATGAGCTAATGGTTCAGTCACACTAGAGTAAAAATATGATGGCAACCTCCTTACAACTAGCAAAAATCAGTGGTTACACATTGATTGTGATAAATTTATTTCTTTTTTAATCTGCGACAAACTGCAAATAGTTGCAGTGACTAAGCTGAGGGTGTTGCACGCTCAACGTCTGCGTGACCACTTTTGATTACAAGGTGATTGCACAGGTTGCCTGGTGGGAAGCAACCTGTCTCCAAACTGACAGCAATCACTTTCAGACAGATTGGTGAAGGTTTGCAAATAATTGCAATTTAATTTATAAATGGAGACTGCCAACACGTTACAGTCATTCTGAGTCAGTCTGCGCTGACGAGCGCAACTCATTTGCGATGCATCTCTTTGCAACAGCAGACTCGGCTCAACTGTTTGTATTCCTATATAAAAAGAAGGTTATGTAATTTTACAACTGAATCACTATCCTGCAGCAACTACGCCACTATTCAAATTTATGTGGTTCTGGTTGGACTCTGAATGTAAGTATGTAATGTGAATTTTTGTGTATGTAGATGGCAACAGATTTGGAACAGACAGCAACGGATTTATGATATTTGACGATTTATTACAGTTAGTCTAAGTACTATCAGTAACAGATTACATGTAATTGTCAACATGACCCCATTTAATCGCAAACTGATAGCTGACTGACTCTGTCTGCTTGCCACTTTATCGCCATCTCGATGCACCAAAGTTGCATTTAATATGGCAGACCGGGTGTGCAAGCACTCACAGACCTCGTCCTTGTTTTTGAAATGACAATTTGAAAGGCAACAAGATGGCAAGTTCAATGCATACGGTTGCAATAATTATGGTTATTCCATGGTATCCAACCACTCTTTTCCCTAGTGTGACTGCACCATACGTAACTAACAACTGTTTGCCTGAGCAGTGTTGTGTTATGTTGTCTTGTGTTGTGTTATGCTGCAACCGCACTGTCTCTGGGTTTGATGCTGTTGTTGTGTGAGTCCTTAAAAAAAAAAAAAAAATTAGATAGGAATTGATTATTGAAAACTATAATGCTAACAGCATTGATAGTACTGTCCTATTCATAATTGCTGGTAAAACACTGGTGGATTTCTTCTTCTAAAAATACCTGAATGATGTAATGTCATTTCTTAAAGGATAGTTATGTGGCTACGGGGATTTCTTTGGTTTGATTCTCTTAGTAACATTTCTTTACAGTTGCACTGATTACATTTGAGTCAGTGGAAGTGTACATGTTTGTCAAAACTAAATGGAGGAGAAAGAAGAAGGACATCTTTTTTTCCATGGAGACCTAGTAAGGCCAAAATATAAACCAGAAGGCAAGAAAATATGCCAGGTTGTTTGTTCTTCTTACTTACTGACCAACCCAGTCAATATATTTATTGACCATGAAATAGTCTGCAAATGTGTTGTGGCTATGCTAGTGCTGTTCTTGCTTACAATTTACCAATTTGGCTTTCTAGACAACACTAATTTCAGTAAAAAAAAAAGAAAAAAGATTTGATTGTAGTATGATTAAATTTTCAGAAGTTTTCATCAAACTTTTTAGATTGGAGAATCTGTATGGTCTTCTTGTGCCTGTTTGGGTTTCCTCCCACACTCTAAAGAGATGTGGATGTGAATGATTGTCTGTCTATATGTTTTAGCCCTGTGATGGACTGGTTACCACTCCAGGGTGTTACTCGCCACTCACCCTATGACAGCTGTGACCCTAAGTTAAGAAAATGGATGGAAACAAATGAGCATAAGTCAAGCTAAAGGATATCATAGGACAGTGATGCTAAAAATAGTATAACATGCAGCTAAAATGTGCTGTTACTTTTAAATATATAATAACATGTTAAAATGAATTTCACATGAGCTATACAAAAAAAGAAAATAACTTTCTTTCTAAAATGATTTTAAGATTATAAAATGATTAGGCCTTAATTTAAACAGGCCTTCTTTGGAAATCTCCTGGATGTATTTTGGCTTATCTTCCACTGAATATGATCCAGATTAACTTATCAAACTGACAACATTCTGTGTAGTACTTACACTGAGTATAAAATCTGAAAATTACAAGAAGTACAATCTGTTCTTACAGTGTGAAACAGTTGTGACACAAACCAATCTCTTCTCTCTGCTTGATGCAAATTATCAACCAGTATTCGTTGACAGAGACAGGGTGCGACTCCTACAGTGTTCCAATCTAAATGCAAGAAGTGATTAACAGGCTCACGCTCATTTAATTTCCACTTGTATGCATCACTAGTTTCGTCTCACATTATGGACTCACCATCTTCAGTGGGTACATAAATATTGAGGTAAAGGCAGTCCTCACTCTGGTTCTGAACATAGGTGGCTGCAGCGTCCAGGTTGTCTGTGAACCACACGGGTAACATGATCTCAGGAAGGACCCCGTGCACATTCTGGGGACACACAGGTGCAAAATGAGTGGCATTGCGAATTTCTTGCCAGGAGCCCGGGGCTTCAGGAGGCTGGAAGCGCCTCTCGCCAATAGGTGCGGTGGCATATGGCACACCTAAATACTGTTCCACTGGGCCCAAGATCTCGTTGTTGAGCTCTTTCCTGATACCACGGACCTTTCCATAACTTGTGGATACTATGGGGTGTTTCAGGTCAACTCGTTGACATGAGGAAAGCGTCAGGTGCAGCGCTAGTCCCAAGAGCCACACCAGATAGTGATTAGCAACCTGTTGAGAAGTATGGTGACGTTTCCCACCATAGCCCTGGTGGCTGGCTGCGCTGAATGGAAAACACAACATGTCCAAAATAAAAGCTCTCGTACTCATATCAAAGGGACTTCAGCTGGGAGTAGAGAGGGATCACAAACTCAGTGGGATATGGGAGATGACAAAGGCAAAAAGAGGATTGGTGGAAGGGGGCAGGTTAACAGTGTTCCTAGAGCGCCATGGTGAGGTTGAGGGGCAGACAGCATTCTCCAGTAGACTCTGTGGTCTCATCTGCCTTCCTCTTTGGAGCTCCTGAAGGGTCCAGAGCTGCAGTTGGGAGACCAATTAAACCTGGAAAACACAGACAGGTTGCAGTTTGAGTAAAGGCATGTGAATAGATCTGCACTTCGCTCTGTCAGGTTGTTTAAAAAGAGACAAGAGGCACAGCGGGATGTATTCTTGTGCTAAACTGTTTCACAAAACTGAAACCAAATATTATACAGTATGTGTTAATTTACTTGCCTTTTTTCAGTTTTTGATATAATTGTTCTCAGCTGAAATTACTTCAGGATGGACTACACTTTGTTTATGGCTCTTAACAGGAATGACATCTCAATCAGTCTCATCTGTATTTAAGTTTAGAGCTAATTAGGGAATCCATACTACCATAGTAATTAAGTATGTTTGCCATAGTAAACAGTATTTCCCAAATATTAGCATCATTTGGCTCAATACACTGCTGTCCTTAAATAAAGCCGCTAGCATGGTTCTATACTCCATGTTCCCTTTCAAAATAAGTGTTTAAATAATTTTAAACAACACGTTGTCATACTAACTCCACATTTAATAGTCCTACTTAGGGAGAAAATTATTAATGAATATGAAAGCACCTGAACCTGTCATCTTAGTCATCTATTTAAACTTTTTTTTTCTCACCTATTTAAACTTAACAAACAGGTGGCTAACATCTATGTGAACCTTTTCCTTATATTTTAAGGCTGCGTTTACATCACTCTGCTGATAAGTTGGGAAAAGATTTTGTGTAGCATGCATCTCTCATCTGAATATGTCGTTACATGTTGTGTGATGGCTCCCTAATGCATTTAATGCATTCCTGTTAAATGAGAGTTTTCTCCCCACTTTTCAGTTCATTTCAGTTCAGTTCAATTCCTATAGCGCCACATCACAACAGTCATCTCAAGGCGCTTTATATTGTAAGTTAAAGACCCTACAATAAAACAGAAAAAACCCAACAGTCAAAACGACCCCCTATGAGCAGCACTTGGCAACAGTGGGAAGGAAAAACTCCCTTTTAACAGGAAGAAACCTCTAGCAGAACCAGGCTCAGGGAGGGGCAGTCATCTGCTGTCACCTGTTGGGGTTGAATGGAGAGAGACAGGAAAAAAGGCATGCTGTGGAAGAGAGCCAGAGATTAATAATAACTAATATTTACCAAGTGCTTGCTCATAGGGTATTGCTGAGTTTTTGTCTATAATATTACATAGAATAGTCTTTAGCTTACAATACAAGATGCACTGTTGTGAATTCACGTTATATAAACAAAACTGAATTTAATGAAAATTATAACAGGTTTTAGGTCTATTACGTATGAGTTACAGCGCATGCTTTCAGAAATACTACACATATTTTACATTGAATGGAACTCTAAAATACATGCAATTATGAACACCTGGTTGTTGCGATTATTACGTGAAAACAGAAACTTATCATGAGTATGTGAAGGCAGGGTTAGAATATTCACTGTGGTTGCNAACAAAACTAAACAAAAAAAAACTAAACACATGCTCACACATGTAAAAAGCGAACAAACCCCACTGGCCTTGCACCCTTTTCAGCCACGTGTCAGAGTTAGCCTTTTTCTCACAAGTCTCACAAATTCAGTTCCTTCTTGCTTCCACATCATTACAGATGAATGCGCAGCGCTTATCTTGCTGTGGCTTTAGGAGATGGAGCCGTTTAGGTGTGATAAAGCCTTTATGTGGTGCTAACTGTTGGTTGAATGCTACCTCATCCCTTCCCTCCACCCACAACCCCACACTCTACTGCCAGTCAGCAGACACAGGGATTGATAGTTAAATACAGCAGGAAGATGGGGTGCAATACCCCAGGAAGTTTAAAGTTAGTGATGTACATAATGACAAAACAAGGACAAGCTGTGTGGAAAAATATTCACTTGATTAAAGCCTTATTAGGGCACTTCATGGAGGAGGTAAGATTTGTATGGACACCCTGAATCCTCATCAGAAAAGTTAGCGTGCGTACATAGTCAAGCTGAAAATCCAACTTAGAAAAAGATTAATGTGAATTATACACAGTACATGACTCTAAACTGTGCTGCAAAACACTCATTGTGAGGGGGTAAGATTGCGTGGTTGGAGAAGCCACTAAAATTGTGGAATAACTCAAAGAAATGGAGGAGACGTGTTCATTTGCCCAAATTGCTCATCTCATTTTGGCTTTAGCATTTTTCACTAAGCAAAGTACACTTAAAGGAACAGTGTATCATTTGAACTTGCCTTTTTTGCTTATTTAAATGATAGGGGTTGATACCACTATCCCATCTGTCTCTTAGAGCCCTGCCTACCATTTCTAAAGCTCAATGAAACCCCTTCATGGACAAAAATGGACAAAAACCCCTTTGAATATTCATCTGTCCTTTGTTTTCAGTAGGAGAGATTACTATTAGCTAATAACTGCAGTGGTCATAGCTATCTTTCTTTTTTTCTAGGCTCTAGCACTGATCAGCAGTGATGGAAACATGAAAACCAGGTGCACAAGCCAATTCATAGTATCTCTCTTTTGGTGTTGCCTTCATTGGTAACGTTTGTGAATCTTTGTCATTTATGTGGCTTTAGTCTTTATTTCCCTATTCACTTTTTTAAGCTGATTTGCAAGTATAATATCTACAGTGGTGTGAAAAAGTGTTTGCCCCCTTCCTCATTTCCTGTTTTTTTGCATGTTTGTCACACTTAAGTGTTTCGGAATATCAAACCAATTTAAACA
>JASGAU010378405.1:0-12868 GCA_030220045.1 Australoheros facetus
TATCTATCTATCTATCTATCTATCTATCTATCTATCTATCTATCTATCTATCTATCTATCTATCTATCTATCTATCTATCTATCTATCTATCTATAATTTTCTTTTCTTTTCCAGCTGCTGTAAACACAGACCCGTTCATCCTCGGTAAATACAGAGCCGGGTTCAGTGAATGTGTAGGAGAGGTTACCCGTTTCCTGTCCACGTGTGAAGGGGTGAATACAGATGTGAGAACTCGCCTCCTCAACCACCTGGCAGCCTGCATGACCCAAATCAATGCTCTGAACTTCTATGGACCTCACCTCGGTGCAGTGGGACTCGGACAGACTGGCACACAGATTCCCGTTGCTTCAGCCCCACACATGCCTTGCAAAAGCGGCTCACCGGTGCTTGCTCCCCCAGAGTCGTTGAAACTCTACAGCGGCTTCCAGGTGGTGCCTACGCCTGATGGACAGTTTGCTTTCCTCGTGCCCAGTGCAGCCCTCGGACCTCTGACCGCACAAAACAGCCACCACGTGTCACCTGTTGCACCGGCTGTCACCTCAGACTCCGTGTGGAGGCCGTGGTAGGAAGGTGTAGATTGTGAGGAGCAAAGGACTATAACACAGTAAATCATATTTTTGTATATTTTGTACATTTTTTTTCTCAGAGGAAACTTTAGACACAGTTGTGTTTTTTACATGGACATTATCAGAAATATACTCTTTGCTTGCTGTGGTTTTCTGTTTTTAATACCGCACAGTTCTTTTGCCTTTGGGTTGAGAAGCTCCCAAAAAGCATTGTATTTTCTGAAATAAAATCTTTTTATAATGTTTACAGCAATACTTGCAGCATTGGTGACTTTCTTTTCTCCAAAAAAGTTATTTTTACATCACCCATCCGACTTTTATGAATTATAATATTAGTAATACTGCAGCCTTCAAATTCAGGGGTCTCTGTTGCTTACAGAAAATTCTGATAACTACTATGGGTTATAGCTTTACTCCATCACAAAGCAGTCATCTAAATATAGCCCCCTTCTGAGTGTCATGATCACTTGATCACTTTTGCATTTAATGAAATCTGCTTTCTGGCTAATGAGGTGTGGAACCTGAAAGGGAGTGCTGAAGCTAAAAGGCGTGCTGCCAGTGCAGAGAGGAGGGCATGTTGGGTTCTGTAGACACGTGCCAGATAGGAAATCACATTGAAATAGCTGGAGCATGACTTTAAAACTACTGAAGGTGCTAAATGATGACTAGTCATGAAAAGATCCTGGTATTACTCAAGGATTAAATGCATGTTGTTACACTTTTGGGCATTACTTTGCCACTAGAGTAAAGAGTAATTAGTACTGAACTGTTATTTAAACTTTTTTTGACAAAGCAGGCAGTGAATGTGTCTAAAACAAATTGATGATGTAAGCATGATGATGATGTAAAATAGCCTATGAGCAGCAGTCCTGCAGAGACACGCCAACCGCTGTGGAGGACAGTTGAAGGTCTGACGGGCCCAGCGTGTGTCCTGAGCGTGGTACTCACACAGCGGGCCAGAGCGTGACCAGAGGTCACAGGTGCCCCTCTTTCACACTCCCAACACAACACAGCTCCATCAGCATGTTGTCCTAAATCTGGCAACCCATCAACAGACCTGGGAGCCTGTCACCAAAAGATGGGGCCTCTCTTTGACAGCATCATACGGTGCTCTGAAGGCAAACACTCCAATCAATCCATGATCATTTAGCTGCTTCTGATTTGAAATCAGTGGACTTTAAAAGGACTAGGTCATAACGGAGACACATGCAGAATAACTACTGACTGGTGCACAATCTTCTGCACATACAGTACCAGTCAAAAGTTTGGACACACTAATGGTAAGTGTGTCCAAACTTTTGACTGGTACTGTATATGTCCACAGTAAATTTAAATCTCAATTTCTTGCTGCAAATATGAATCAAATAACGTGTCTGTCACCCTAACAAATAACAAAACCCTACGCTTTGTGCAAATGATTCGGTCAGTTAAGTTCACATCTCTGTTCTGGCAGAGCTGAGAGAAGATCAGCATTAAGGAGAACTAAAAGACAAAATAGAGCTCCCCCTCCTATCAGAGCATCCTTTGAGAAGACCCTCGGAAAGACAAAAACAAAGACGGGCCCCTCAGTGGCTCAATGGCTCCTCTCTTTGTGACCCTCTCCATCTTCATAAAGGGCCTTTCCCTTGTTTATCCAGGAAGAGGTTTTATGGCTGGGAGCGGGGGAGGACCATGCTGTCACTTTCACCGTGCTAAAGAAGGCTTATTGTTGGCTGCTCCCAAAGGTCCTGGTTTTAAAGGCTTTTTGACAACTCTTCAGGCAAAGCTGCGCCATTCAGATAAGAAGAGCTCTGAGGTGCTGACAGGTATTCGCTGTATATGTGAGACAGACTTTGTGGAGTGGCTTTGGACAGAGCAGCTCCAATAGATCATGACTCCTGCTGGTGTCTGTCCCCTCATCTCATCTCATCTCATCTCATGTCTTGTCTTATTGTTTCTTAGTCCACTCACTGCCCCCCCTCCACTGAATCAAAACCCTACATTGACGCAGTTTCTCAAAAACGCTGTAGAGCACAGAATGATAAACATGAAGATGGGTAGGACCTGCCCCTTTACTGCGCTCCATGATTGATGGCCTCCCCTCAAAATCGGAGTGGCAACAGTGACAGGTCCCCTGCTTGCAGAAACCGTCTCCCTCTGACACACACCGGAAACCTCCAGCGCCTGCACCTCTGTGGGTGAATCGCCTCACTATTGTTCTTAAGGTTGTTATGGTGTTGATGGGGGTCGAAGTAGTCACCAGTTGTTCACATCAAGGCTAATGAATAGATTATGCACTCGATATCAATGGTGAATGAACAATACTCTTTGTCACTTCACTCCAATTCATCACTTTTTGATTTAGCTGGTTGTTTTGGAAAATCTCAACAACCCAGAGGGGGGGAATTTAGGACGAGCGTGACGCGATAACACTGGAAGGAGAAAATTGATTACTTTGAACCCACACAAAGTGATGATGCAGTGTTAAAACCGAATAACTCTGGTACTGCCTCATAAGTTATCACATCTTCAAATGGGATGCTGGGGTGGAGGGGGTCTTGTTTTCTCTGTCTTTGTGGGCTATAAGCCCACGAAGGATTATGAAGAAGGATCGTTAGGCTACATGTTCACTCAAGGTGTCCCTTTAAAGTCAAACATCAGATACATCAGATATTGTACATGCTACACAACTGCAGCTTTAAATATGAAAGAAATAATTAAAAAAGCCTTGCATTTACTAAGACCTACTTTCAGTTTACCCCCTAAATGTTGGGCTTTAAAATTCTTGTACAATGAGTTTGAGCACAACCATCAATACAAATAAGGCGCAAAATTGAAAAACAAGGAATTTATTGTAAATGTTGTACTGTTAGAGTCAGCATATAATGAGCTCTGCTGTTTGTGGGAACTCTCAGGAATCCAAGTACCAAAGAGTCCTAACCCCTCATTACCTCCTAGCTGTAGTGCAGGTAAAGCAGGTCACCTACTAATCGGAAGGTTGGTAGTTCAATCCCTGGCTGTATGCCAATCTGCACGCCAAAGTATCCTTGGGCAAGATACTGAACCCCAAGTTGCTCTCATTCATCATCTGAAGCACGTAGGCATAGAAAAAGTGCTTGTGTGAATGGGTGAATGAGGCATGTTGTAGAAAGTGCTTTGAGTGCTCAAGTTGAGGAGAAAAACACTACATAAGAACCAGTCCATTAACCATTTTCATAAAATACACAAGGAATAATTTTAGATACTACAGCTGGCCTCAGAAATGAAGCTCACAAAGAGGAGGACGTGGTGATGGAACAGTGTAAAAAGCAATTATGTAGGGAGTTAAATGCAATCGATGCAAAGCTTCTAACTTTCAGAGTATCAGTCAGCAAGTGTGATATATGATAAAGATTCTGGCTGGCCTTTGAGCTGCTGCCAGTCCTCACTGAGGCCTTCCCCAATCTGCAGTCTCAGGCCCAGGTCTATACTTGTTCCATCTGTCATCCTCTTTCAAGAAACATTACCAATCTGATTGAGGATATGGTCTCTGCTAGTGAAGTGTCCTTAGTGGGGAGGTACTCTACATTATACTTACAACTGCAAGTTAAAGGATTCGTTTTTGAATCAAAGCCTGGAATCATGACTTGTCTGGATTGCATTCATAAAATAATTCAGGGAGAATGAAGCTTGGTGATGTTTTATTAAAACCATATTTGTGAAACACATGTTTGTTTTATAATATATTTACTGCAGGAAGTTGGAGCATTAGAAGGCATTTCAGCAGCAGTGCACTATAATGTTTTGCAGTGTCTGACCTAAACTATAGAATGAAGGGCTGCATGCATACATAATAAAAGCTCTCCATCTGGACACAAAACAAGGATAATTTTTTGAGAGCATAGTCCTGAGGGCCATAGTTCCCGATTCATCCTCCATAAATGTAATGTGATGATAAGGAGCTTATAGCCTCTTGTTATCCTCCAATAGGGGCTGACAAAACAAAGGGCAGTGTACCAGTATTCCAAAAGATTTCCATTGTGGTGATATCTCCCCATCCACTTAACACCCACATCAGGTCAGCTGTTCTTAATTTGGTCAGCACCACCAATTAAGCTTCCATCCAGGGGTCTGAGTGCACTGAGGGGTAAATATTGACCCTTGTTTGTAAGCAAGGTTCACAGTTTGAGTGTGCAAAATGGCCCATTTGTGTTCGTGAGATGTTTAGGTCACCGTATCATCTTAACTGTGTCTCACCCTTCTCATAGGCTGTGCGAGAGAGAGGACCTAATAGACACCTGCCCACATAATAGCAACTGGTGTTGGTTATCATTTCATGACTGACTGAACTCATTTAAATGAGGCTGAAAGACAAAAACCATAATTGTGATGTTGGAAGTAGAAGTAAAAATGATTTTTTTTCCCCTGAACATTGAGACGTGTCCCCCAAACAAAATTCTACACAGCAACTCAATGTGAAATTAGTTAACATTTTCCCATCAAAAAGTGAAATCCTGAATTCTCCCCACAGGCACTGAGCCTTAGATGACCTCTGGTCTTTGTCCTGAGGACCCTGCCCTGCCCTCGCCACCTCCTTTCTCACTGACCAGTCTAAACTCTGTGGGAACCCCCCCACCCACCCAGTGCTTTGTGTTGTTTTGGACATTGTGTGCCTCACCAGATAATGTCTCCTCCCCTCTGTGTCTCTTCTCTTCGATCTGAAGAGCTGCTCCGTGGAGTGTGGTGTCCGGTGCTAAATGCCCACTAAGCTGGACACAGAGATGAGGTGTGGCCACGGGGGCAAAAAGCAGCTTTTCATCCTGCGTCACGGGGCAGCACTCAGACACTGCTGCTGTAGCTCTGCTGAGCGTTGACAGCAATTAGCAGTGATGGATGCTGACGGATGATTTAGTACTGATAACTCCATTAACTTCTTAATTTCCCCAAATTTCCCAATATATCAATAATAATTTTCAGGAACTGTGAATTCCTGGAAGGGGCTCTTAAAAAAAATAAGATTTTCTATTATTGTAGCTCAATAATAGGTCATGCGATCACTTGCATGATAAAACTGAGGAGATCAATAATCTGACTGCAGCTCTCCACAGCTCCACAGAGCTTCAGAGTATGAGCTCTTTGCTTTGGGTTTTTACAAACTGCAGTTAATTCATTCTGCTCTCATTTCTGAGGCTGATGTGTCGAACGGTTTCTGTTTGAAGACGCAACTCTGACAGGCAAGCTCATCTGTTTCTTTAGCTGCTAAACTCCAAACTAATAGTGTCTACCTGCTGATTAGAAGCGTTTTGATTAAGTCATATCAATAATATGAGAACAACACAATTGTTTTACAACATTATTTGCATCAGCTAGGTTTTGGTTGATTTAATTCACAATATAATTATTGGATAGCTCTAATTACTCTTAATATAGCAGGAAACAGCCTCACAAATATTCTTCAGTGACTGCGTTGCTGACTGTGACACATCCTTTTAGTCTCTTTTCTATTCATATAAATGCCAGCCCACTCACTGAATAGAGATATGCATTTAGAGACTTCCATATGTGTTTCTGCTCATTAGCTGTACTTTAAACTTTAAATGTCCTGTTTTCAGAGTTTCAGTCAAGTGAGGATTACCTCCAGCTTAAGGACATCCCTCCAAACTCTGGAATTAAGTACACCACCACTTGAATTGTGATGTCAGTCACCTTGAAACGAGGACCCAATTGACCCCCTGGCATTTGACCCTTATTAACCATGGGTGAGAGTGCTGTATTCAAGGTGTAGCCATCTGTGTGCCTTGTTGTGTTGGGACTTTCCTCCGCCCTCACTCTTTATTATCCCTCTCAGTGTTCTGGAGCAGTGGGGTGATCAGAGATCGGTTGGCTGATATTTAGATACTTTTGAAACACTGTGATGAATAGTTCACCCACTCCACAGTCAAGTATGATTCAGAAATATGTGGAGAGATGTAATGCACACTACAGTCTGAAAGTTTGGGGCCACTTTGAAATGTTCTTGTTTTTGAAAAAAAAAAAAAAAGTTAAAGAAATGCTGTAAATGAAAATTTATAATTAGTGGAATCATCCTGAGAAATCATTAACGATTTTTAATGGTTTATGTACATTGACACACAGAGGCCTATTTTCAGTAAGACTCACCCCTGTGATCCAGGGGCACATTGTGTAACCTGAAGCAAGTTTATCAAGTTCATCTGCTGATTGATCTTTAGCTAACTGAAGGTTTGGACAGTTCATGTTTGCAGCTGTTATGCCTGTTCTAAGAAATACAGTCAGTTCCATGTGGGAAATTGCCAAAAAACTATTTTGTCAATTTTCCTGCACTGAACAGTCTGCATGTAAATAATCATTTACAACATTTCTAATCACTTTGTTATTCCGAATAAAAATGAATGTGCTTTTCTTTCAAAAACAAGAACATTTCCAAGAGACTTTTGAACAACACTATAAGTGTATTCATTTAATAAAAGAAATTCTACTTGCAATGGACATGCACTGACATCCTTCTGCTGCTTCGTATTTCTACCGCACTCCAGGAAAATCCTGCTCTACTTACTGCTGGATGCTATGACTGATCTAAGCCACGGTTAGCTTATGATATATAACACTGCCATGGCTCAACCCTCAAAGTGGTATATGCAATCATGATTAAAGTTAAGATAAATAATATTGCAACTTTCAGCTGCTGCCTTATTCACAAGGGGGACAGGTAGCTCAGCATGTTTGATTTGGCAGATGTTTTACCCCGGATGTCCTTCCTGATGCAGTGGATATTTTGCTCATGGTTGGACCGCTTTGCTTCCGTGCTGCTTTTCACAGTTTGAATGCCAGATGTTTACTTGTTATGGAGAACTTTTACATTTGGTATTATTGCTTTTACTTGAAAAAAGGTTCCTGATACATACTTCTACTTCTTCTACCACTGATTTATGGACCAATAATATTTCCTGCTTTGAAAATTCAATCCAGTAATTTGAAGAAGCAAACATTTTATTGAAATTTTTCACAGGAAACTAACACCAAACTTCTTGAAATCAAAAATACGCATTGACATATTCATAACTACTCTGCCCCGTGTCAGTGATGATTGGTGTGTCTGAAGTGCCAGACTACGTAAAGAAGAGAACCTCTGACATCTGCGGGAGTTTAAATCATAGTAAAGGCGCATGTGAACACATGACAGATTACTCATCGTTTCTTTCAGCAATGACAGGATGATCAGAACCTGAGTTGAACTTTGAACTTTAAAGAAAAGGTTCGCCCACCTTTCTTATCATTCAGCTGCATTTATGTGTATTAGTTATTAGCTGGTGAGTTAGAGGTTTGCTTACAGTACAGTACTCTGACAGTCACAGAACATGTAACGAGACTGTTAGTGTCGAGAAATCTGCACACAGAAAAAGTATGAAAACTACTAAACGGGGCTCTCGATCAGTGTCTCATTTCTACATTGTGAAGGTTCGTACTCATTTTTCACAATGTGCTCCTCAATAGTGCCGCTATCCTCCTGAAACTGCACCTTTACCGTCAGTGGGGAACATTTATCTACTTTACATTTTATGATCATGGTGCCATTTGATGTTTGTAGGCTACAGGTGCTGAGATCAGGCATCTCATCTTTAGACAAATGACACACCAGCTGATCCTTGTTGATGGACATGACCATCTGTCTTCTCAAAAAGTCTGGGCTCTGACATACCACCCTGTCCAGCATCTCCACGTTCTTGCTGTTTGCCAGCAACCAGTCGTGCAGGTACCACATGTGGCAGTCACATTTCCAGGGGTTTCCATGCAGCCTCACAGTGTAGTGCCAGATAAAATGGTCAAAAAGTTCCTCTGGGAGACTTTCCAGCTGGTTGTCAGACAGGTAGAGCTGCTGAATGAATTCCTGACTCTTGAACAGTTTGGCATCCAAAGTGCTGAGATTGTTCTTATGCAGGTAAATCGCCTTAATATCAAACAGATCATTAAAGATCATTTCAGGCAGTAAAGTGATCTGGTTTTCAGACAGGTCCAGGTTCTCCAGGGCTGTAAAATTTCTAAATATGTCTTCAGTAAGATTGGAGAGCTGGTTGGAAGACAAGTTGAGGTCAGTAAGTGAGGTCAGACGACTTAGAGAGGACAGCTCAGTCAGTCTGTTGCCTTTTAGGTTCAGCTCTGTCAAATTTGAGCCCTCATATCCAAACACTTTATCACTGAAGGCTGTAAGAAGGTTTCCACGGAGGTTCAGCACCTGCAGTTTGGTTAGCACAGAGAAGATGCCATCATTAAGTTGCGTTATGTTGTTCCCCTCCAAGTGGAGCTCTGTCAGCTGAGACACATTGTGAAATGTGTCAGATGTAAAATTGTGAATGAAGTTGTTGTTCATTTTCAGGATCTCCAGCCTTTCCAGACCACAAAAAGTCTCTCTTTTTACTTCCTCAAGCTTATTTTGGGACAAGTCCAGGACACGCAGCTTGCGAAGGCTCAGGAAAAGAAATGCAGGCAGATCTGATATGATGTTGCCCTTCATTTGCAGAGTTTCTAGCTGTTTCAAGGAGTCAAACATACCAGGAAGCACCGTGTGGAACCTGTTGAAGTTGAGCAACAATTTAGTCAAATTTTCTTGCTTTGAAAAAGTTCCTAGAAATAAATTATCCAGCCCGGGGTTCCCGCTGATCTCCAGCTCCTGCAACTCAGTCAGTTGCTCGAATGCCCGGGAGTGGATACTTTGCAGTTCATTATTCAGCAAGATAAGCTTGGTGAGTTGGGGGCTCCCCTCTAAAGTGCGAGGGAACAGGTACTGCACAGCTGATGTCATTACAATAAAGTCCTTGACCTGCCTAGAAGTATTCTTGGGTAAAGACTTCATTTGTTCATCAGTACACAGAACTTGGACCGGAGTAAAACACTGGCATCCGTATGGACAAGACACTGGAAACTCTGCGTTACCTTTGTGGCAGAGAAGCAGCAGGAGCAGGGCCAGACCCAAATCTTTGTCCATTTTCCACAGAAACAAAACAAAGAGGAAACTCTAAAAAAGCTGAAACCCATGCAGGACAAACAAATGAAATGTGACTTACCTCTGATCCAGGAGCATTGCAGCAAGTTCCTCTGTGGACTTGGAAGTCAGCTGACACAAAATGCAAACAACAACAAGGCTGAATTAAGCAAGAAAAACCTTTGCTCAGTGNCCCCCTTCCCCCAACACACACAAACACAAAGGCTTCCTTGCAATTCAGCAAACCAGCATGCAAAAGCAAATGTTTATTCTGTTGTAAGAAAAGAAACTAAAACAGAACAAATAATCTGAGAGGAGAGGCTGTGTCTGTCAGAGAGGAAAAACAGTACTACACTTAATACCACTGCTGCTCATAATGCTGTTACTGACTGTAATAGTAAGAGATAGAAAATCTATTTTATTTTTAAAACTCTTTTAGAGGTACAGACACCACGCATGTTTTTTGTTTTGTTTCGCTTGCTGTATTTGTCATGGGGGTGGGAGGGTGGGGTGTTCATTTGGTTTCATTCTTTGCAGAAGACCTTTACATCCACAAGGTGTCATCCTGCTCCACCTGACTTCAGCAGGAGGTGACGGCATTCCGGGATCCTCCCTCTCCTCCAGGTTGTTCCTTAAGGATGCACTGGTGACTAGATGCCTTTATTTGGGAGCAGGTCGTCAACACAAAGCCACCGGGAACAACATCAAGAAAACTTTTTGAATCACTGTATCGTTTTGCTTTTTTAAAAGTTTTAAAAGTTTTGCCTCTTTTATCGTTTACCATTTTAATTCATTAAACAATGGCAAATGCAGGAGTACAGCTTCTTGGCTTCATGCTGGCCTTAATTGGCTTGATAGGCATCATCACAGCCACAATCATGGTAGAGTGGAAAGCTTCATCCTACACTGGGGACAACATCATCACGGCTCAAGCGATGTATGAAGGGCTGTGGCAGAGCTGTGCAAGTCAGAGCACCGGACAAGTTCAGTGTAAAGTGTACGATTCCCTCCTCAAGCTGCCAGGTATTGTTTTATACATCATGTTTTTACCTTTACTGACATTCCTTCACAGTTATTAAACACTGAAGACCATCACAGACAGAGCATGATAAGCTTATGAATAATACTGTCTAAAATCAAATGTTTCTTCCAGAAGATTTTGGGTGTGGAAGTGGGTAGGCGGGTGGGGGAACAGGAATGAACGGTACATGTTATGCAAATAATATCTGAAGTTTTTCAAGAGTGACTTTCAGTGAATGTCATATGCTAAAAGTTTGGAAATAACTGTCATTTGTTATAGAAAAATATAATATGTGAAACTCCACGGTCTTTCAAACCCTCAAGGCCACTGAACAGAGTGCCCCTTTCTTCTTCTGAGACCTCTTGCATGCAGAGACATGTTGGTCAAATACCAGAAGCAGTCTAATCAAAAAGAAGTGATCGAGAAAGTTTCATGCTGTTAGTGTTGCAAATTAGTTGAATGTAAACATTTTAAAATTCCTTTATCTTAATATAACACATTTATCATATTAAAAATAATCCCTCAGATGAATGTTTCTCATATTTTCTGTCCTCCTGCCTTTTATTTTTGGAAAAACATTTGTTCAGGGGAGGTTAAACAAGGAGCAACACAATATAAAGAACACTGTACAACAAGCCCCACCACAGAAAACTACATAGCGCAAAAAAGGATAACAATATGCCGGATAAGATAATAATAATAAAATTTGTTTAAAAAGTCATTAAAAAGCATATCCTGTGTATTGTGAGAGAGTTCTTCCACTTCCAACATATTTACCCATTAGAAGTAAGTTTTTCTGGTCTGAAAAAGTGACCAAACGTTTAAAAACAGCTCATGTTTTTGTTTTTAGGACGGCCTGTAATCTTTCCTGGGGGAGGGTGTTAAAACTCTCTCTGCACCTGAATGCCACACTTGCTAGTGTTCGTGCAGCTGAAGAATATGCATGTTTAAGCAATTAAAATGAGCTGATGTGTGGTCTGCTGAGGATCAAGTAATAAACATTCCCAGTGTTAAAGCTGCCTGACAGTTATCTTGAGCGTATTCAGTACCCAAATCACTTCCCCACTTCTCAGAAGGATCCAGCTATTCCTCGGTGTCCGGGGAACTGTCACGTGATGATTGAAGAGGTGAAACAAAATGTTTCCAGTTTTGATGCTTTAAGATAAATCTTTCTAGGATAATGGAGAATGTGGTGATCTGAAAAGACTGATTCTGTTTTTGAACTTGTTGTAAACAAGAGGAGTCACACACAGATTAATAAAATGGAATTCCTGATAGGAATCTCCCCGTTACCACTGAGTTACTTCTTGCTGTTGAAAGACACAGCAGAAAATGAAACGCTTTAGAAAGTCTTGAATGAAACCTGCTCCAACCAACAGATCCTCTCTGTGTCTCCAGCAAATGTACAGGGAACACGAGGGCTGATGCTTTCATCCATCGTGCTGTGCATCATCTCTATCCTGGTTGCGGTGATTGGCATGAAGTGCACTACCGTTATGAGCGAACAACCGGAGCTGAAGGACAAAGTGGCTCTGAGCGGAGGGGTTGTCTTAATTATTGCTGGTGAGAGCTGATTCAGTTAAGGCGTACACATGCAGTAGACACGAGCTCCCCGAGCATCATCTGGCTTTTAAAGATGTATTAAATTTTAAAGGTGTTGCATAGAACTCCTTTTATTTTGTTTTTACCTCTATTTGCAGCAACATCTGAACACACACCTTTGCAAGTTCTTACTTATATAATGCAACAACACAGAAAAGCTTTTCTGCTCACGGTTTTCCAGGTCTGCTTGCCCTGGTGGGAACATCCTGGTTCGGTCACAACGTAGCACAGGAATTCTACAGTCCACTCACTCCAACTAATTCCAGGTGAGGCTCCCAAAATGTTTACCTGCTCCTTTGAATTACTGCACATCCTGACATGTAGCATTGACTAAGTTTACCAGGGCTGGCTCAAATCTTTTCAATACCCAAACTGACATTTGAATTTGATGCCCCTTCTTCCAGCTGAATGGCTAGATAAAATGTATCACTCAACACACACATGCACACGCACACACAGTAGCAATAGTAGCAATGTAATGTGTGTCATTCACAGGTATGAGTTTGGAAGGGCCCTGTATGTTGGATGGGCAGCTGCCACTCTGGTCATTATAGGAGGGGCCTTCCTCTGCTGCCACTGTTCCAACCAGGACTCAGGGCCAGCTCGACGCTACCCCCAGTCCCAGGCTCCAGGGGGCAAGAACTACGTGTAGGAGGATATTCACTTCTGCCAGCCTCTGCTCATTTGAGCGTGCTGGCTGTAAAGGGGTATATTTGAGACCT
>JASGAU010378407.1:0-31558 GCA_030220045.1 Australoheros facetus
CAAAAATATTTTTTACAGTGTTGAACTGTGTCTGTTTAAATTTGGTAAATAAACAAACATGATAAAACTCAGCCCTGCTGAATGCTGGTACATTAACATTACAAATAACATTTGTCCATGGAACAATTAAAAACTATACGAGAGATAGTTGTGAACTAAAACAAAACAAAAGGACCAAATATCTGCTATTTCAAACTCCACACAGCAAGAGGCCTGGGCTAAGGTGGACTTGAACCCAGACCTTCTAGATGGCATTCTACCTGTGCAGCAGCAGTGCTAACCATCATACCACCATGCTGCTGCTCTTTAATTCAGTCTGTTTAAACTGGTATAAACTAGATTTTTAGCAGGTGCAAAACTTGATGATATTAAGTTGGTAAGATAGACCATCAAAACGTACAGTCTACTCAGCATTAACAAGTAATGTTCACATTCTAGGTAATTTTAAGTAATATGAACTCAGTATTTTTAAGTGGAATCAAAATCTGGGTTTACAGTGTAGGTGGAGTGGTACTGACTGCATGACTAGAGGGAAGGAAACAATGCTGACCTGTTAACAACAGAGTGCTGTAAAAGCAAAAATGGTTTAAAACATGTTTAATTCATTTGATTTGCCGTGACCGTTACAAAGCCACTAAGCTGCTGTAGAGGAGGGTGTGTCAGCCTCAGGCCGCTGATGCTTGTGTGACTTCTATCTTTCTGCATCCATGCATAGTGTAAATGCCTCAGTACTTCCTCAGTACAGTGTATACTGTAAAAATACTCAAAACGCAGCTCTTATAGTGCTGCACCAAAGCATGCAGCAGTGATGAAAACTGAAGAAAGCTCATCCACTTTTAACAGCAGCTGAAACAGCTACAGCAGTTAATCAAATCCTAGCTTCAGAGGACATAAGTTTGAGGTTAGGAGTTCTTTAAAAAAAAAACAAAAAAAAAAAAAAAACAATGTAAAGCATTTTCTTTAAAATATGTTTGTTATTTATAGCCTATCATTAAAAATACATAAATATATACAGTGATTCCAGTATTGGTAAACCAGCAGACTATGGATTTATGGGCTGCTGTTCATCAATTTTAATGGTACATGACTCTGAAGCAAGTTAAGTGGTCTGTTTGAGCAAAGCTAAGTCAATATCAAGTTAGGTTGCAACAGAAAAGCAGAAATGATAGTATCAGCTTCAACACAATGCCAGAGGAAGGTTCCAACAATAATGGAGATAGACACACAAAAATACAATAATAGATTATCTATATTAGTATGAGAAGAAAAATTGGTTAGGAGCCATTTACTGCAAAACGAAGAAGTTCTTCATCTTGATAAACTGAAGACAATCGGCATACTAACACTGATGTGAACTGAATCAGCATGAGGACAGCACGACAGCTGAGCAATTCGGAAGCACAAATGCATATAATTCCCCAACTCCTTTTCTCCAAATTTCCCATCGCTCTACATTGTGTACTACAAAAATATCAAAAAAAGTACCCACTTTAAAAAAGTGAAAGCTGCTGAAAGTAAAACAAATGCACAAGCTTTTAATACTATCTACACAACCATCTGCACAAGTTTCTGCACAAGCTTTTGCAAGTGTAGGAGCATCTGCACTGTGACAGTTTAAAGCTGAATGTTGGGACAAATTTGATTTAAAGTTCAGTGAATGGCTCAAAATCACAGCCTGTCCTGTGTAATAACTCCAACAAAGTTAGGAATGAAATATACAGTTGTCATGTCCAAATGAGGCTACTTACTGTCAGCATTACAACTGCTTTCCATCACACCATAGGGTGGGGCAAGTAGTCCAGCCATGCAGTGATGATATTTCTATAAAAATAAACACAAGTGCATATCAGTTATAGTCATGAATTAGCAGCAAAAAAATAGTCACTCTAAAATAAATTACACAAATACACAAAACATGAACAGGTTACCTTCGTGCTAACAGGAATTAGGCACATTGGAGCTTTAAAGTGTACCTATGCTCATTTTCACTGTATTCTGGAGCACTAGTAGAACTTGGCATGATTTACAGTTCAAAATCATTCTTATTTATCGTACAGTGGATCTTAAAGCTGTCCCCCAGCACATCCACTATCGGAAACAAAGTGTTTTACCTCCCCCCTCCCTCCTTAAGTCAACTTTCTTTTGATTGGCCGTGCTCACAGCCAGAGGTGTTAGCCTCAGATGGCCTTATTAGGAAACATATGAAATATCAAACATATGAAATGGAGCATTTAGAGCCATCTGAAGTCTGAACTTTCGGCTCACAAAGATTATTTGTACAATATGTACACTGGCCATGATTAAGATGAGCATCTACCATTGTAAAAATATGCATGACATAAGCTATGGCTAAATAATGAGTAAGCAGGTTTCTGTCATAAACTGATGTGGATTCGTGGCCGAATGACAACCCTCGAGTACGTGTTATTGGATCATCAAAGTGACTGCAATTCAGCCTGTGGGAAATATGAAAATGGGAGCCAGATTTTATAATACTCCTTTCAGAAGGTGCCAGGACAATCTGCTTAAAACTTGTGCATCTCAAGGTGGTGCTACAGAACAGTCTAAAGGGAGGTTAATTAGTTTCTTTTAATATTAAGCCATCCGTTTTCTTCTGCTTACCCAATTTAGGGTCGCGGTTAGGCTGGAGCTGTCATAGGGCAAGAGGCGGGGTACACCCTGGACAGGCTGTCAGTCTCTCACAGGGCCAATCCAGAGGAAGCCAGAGCACCTGGAGAGAGCCCACGCAGATGCAAGGATAATACAAAAACTCCACACAGAAAGGCCCCAACCAGCCGGTGGATTTGAACCCAGCTGTGAGGTGATGGTGCTAACCACCACACAACCATGTAGTCCAAGCTTACATCACCTGGTATTCCCAGGCAGATTCCAACCCATGTGCTAACCAGGGCCAAGAATGCTTATCCTCAGGCATGCTCAGGTTTGCATAGCCATAAGCCGCTAAATATATCCGTGAATAACTGTGGATATTAAATATTTTAGTTTAGGCCAAAGATGCCCTTGTTAGACCTGTCCAGGGTGTACCCTGCCTTTTGCCCTATGATAGCTGGGGCAGACTCCCAGCTATCATAGGGTTAATAAATGATTAAGAAACTATATGGATGGATGCCCAATGGAGTGCGATGAAACAATAGAGACTGTCATCTATGCAGTTATGTAGCTAAAACTGTACTGTATCACCTTCCACTGCAGCAGATTATGTTCCCAAAGGAATCAAACAAACATATACAGTAACGTATTTGAAAAGAAGAGATGGTGTAGCCAATCTATCATGATTACACTTAAAATTAAATCAAAAATACTCTTATTACAGCCACTTGTCAAGGTGCCTGATGAACCGTAGCAGCAAAAAGTTCACAGTAACGGGAAAATACCTAAATCTGTCTCCTTTAGATGAAAAGGAATCACTCTAGTAATCAAACATCCATACTTCTAAAATGCCTTAGTTTGCATGTTCTCTATCTCCCTTTTTTCCAGCATTTCCCATCTCTGTTTCTCATTAATGTGCTGTCTAACAAAGGCAGCACCAGAGGGACAGAAATCACCCCGTCATCATTTGTCTCTAGGCTGTGTGGATATAAAAAAAAAAGTCAATGAGCATTTTGGGTGTCTGATGATATTTCATCCTTATTAGATCTAACATGCGAATGTAAGAAGGGTTCAGTGAATAATTATAAAAAAAAACACTTATGTTGCATATTTATTTTTGCCAGCAAGTGTATGTCTATTAATAAAATATAGAGAGTCATAGAACAAGCACAGCCAGACTGTACAACTGTACTTTCCTCATATCTGTGCTGCCCTGGAGCAGCACAGATATTACATAATGAACATCGTACTGCACTCATAATTGCAATGTTTATGATGTTGGAGCACCAAGAGGCCACTCCAACTAAAACCAATGATACACATTTTTTTTTCCAAATTGAGAAAAAACTACAAAAAAAAATGATCACCTGTCCAAAGCATACCCACTTTACCATTTAACTCCAAATTATTTCTGTTGTTTTTAAAATAATACTGTTTTCCCAGCAGTGCATTACTGTGCAAGTTGTGTGCAGTCAGCTGTGGTTGTAAACTCAGCCTACCATAGATGATAAAAACAACCAGCTTTTAATAATATACGCTTGCCAGCAACTTTATTGGGTAAACCTGGTCAATTACGTATTAATTCAAATATCTAATTAGCCAATCACATAGAAGCAGATCAATGCATTTAGGCATGCAGACATGGTCAAGATGACCTGCTGAAGTTCAAATTGTGCATCAGAATGGGGAAGAAAGGTAATTTAAGTGACTTTAAATGTTGCATGACTGTTAGTAGCAGACAAGGTGCTCTGAGTATTTCAGAAACTGCTGATTTTCTGGGATTTTCCCACACAATAATCTCTAGGATTTACAGAGAATGGTCTGAAGAGCAAATATCCAGTGAGCAGCAGTTCTCTGGGTGGTGAGAGAAGAATAGCCAAAGTGCTTTGAGCTGATAGGAAGGCAACAGGAACTCAAATAACCACTGGTTACAACCAAGGTATGCAGAAGAGCATCTCTGAAAGCACAGCAGAAGACCACTCCAGGTGCCACTCGTATCAGCTAAGAACAGGTGCTTTTTATATTGTAAGGTAAATACTATACAATAATAAAATACAATAATTACAGAGAAAACCCAACAGTCAAAATAACCCCCTATGAGCAAGCACTTGGTGACAGTGGAAAGGAAAAGTCCCTTTTAACAGGAAGAAACCTCTGGCAGAACCAGGCTCAGGGAGGGGCCACAACTGGTTGGGGGTGAGGGGAGAGAGGCAGGACAAAAGCCACACTAAGGAAGAGAGCCAGAGATTAATAATAACTAATGATAAAGTGCGGAGGGGTGTATAAACAGAATAAAAAGAGGTGAATGAAAAGAAATACTCAGTGCATCATCAGTGCACCCAGCAGCCTAGGTCTATAGCAGCATAACTAAGGGCAAGGTAAGGCCTTGTATCAGTGGTTCAGGCTGGTGGTGGTGTAATTGTGTGTGGGATATTTTTTTGGGACACATTAGGCCCCTTAGAATCAACTGAGCACTGCTTAAATACCACAGTCTACCCAAGTATTGTTGCTGACCACAGTGTACCCATCTTCTAATTGCTGCTTCCAGCAAGATAACGCACCAAGTCACAAAGATCAAATCCTCTCAAACTGCTTTCTTGAACATGACAATGAGTTCATTGTACTCAAATGGCCTCCACAGTCATGAGATTTCAATCTAATAGAGCACCTTTGGGATGCATCAGGGATGTGCAGCCGACAACTCTGCAGCAACTGTGTGATGCTGTAGTGTTAATATGGACCAAAATCTCTGAGTAATCTTTCTGGTACCTTGTTGAATATATGCCACAAAATATTTAAGGCAGTTCTGAAGGAGGGGGGTTACTGGTACCAACAAGGTGTAGCTAATAAAATTATATTTCTTATGGAACACTTTTTTTTTAACGGTATAACTTATTTTCTTATTTCCTGTGCACACACAACTCAACACCCCCCCAAAGCTGCTGCCAAAAATAGAGTCTATGTATATATGTCACTCTAACACAGCTGAATGTTAAAATTGTATTTTCTAAACAGGAATTTGACAAGTAGATTGGCAGCTCAAGATTAATATGGAGTAAAAGACAAACAAAAACTGATTATGTGCTGCAGCAACTGAATTGTAGGTCAATAAAAAGCTGATTGAGGACCACTTAGTGCCAGACCAATTCTCCCTACCGTCCTAGCTTCTGGTCAGTGGAGACTGAATGAAGTCAAGCCCTTTGTTCCCTTGATGGCAGCATACTCAGAGGTCAGGCTTTAAACTCAATTCTACACTCTGAAGTCAGTTAATCACTTAAGTGACCCCCTCAGTGGCACATAGCCCTTTCCCTCAAGCCTTTTGGATATACTTCACTGACCTCAGGTTTTAAAATGAGAACTGGCTTGTTGCTCACCAAGATACTAAAAGATATGAGGTCTTCACCAAGCTCCGATTTTGATAAGGTGCCCGCTGTAGAGTGTTTTTGCAACAGATTTCATTATTAATTAATAAATGCAAAAGCACTGATTCAGTCGGGGTCCACCAGTTCTATCAGTCTCAGCTGACAATTAAAGGATTTAGGATTAGGGAGGAGCACTTAAACTGAGGCACACATGAACAAATGAACTCAATCCCTCTGAGCCAATAAAGCCCCACTCCCTGAGGGACTGAATCCAACAAATGGGATGGGAGTGTGTAAAAAGCAATCAGTTCAATTTTATTTGTAATAAGAGTCTCTGACTCTTGTGACACACAACACAATATTTTCTGTAGGGAATTGTTTTAATACCAGTTCACTCTAATCTGCTCTGTCAAGACTGACTGTCTTACCTTTTGTATAAAAATGTTGTTTATCTTTTATTTTAAAATTAGCAGGCAGGTAAAATAGTCTTTAAAAAAAAAACATGTTCAGCAGTACTTATTAGTTTCACAATATAATTAGGATTTCAGTTTTAGATGGATAGTAAAACATTTACATATCCATTATGATGGTTTTCTTTTTTAAATCTATGAACATTGATATTTATTATTACTTTCTCTCAGGATATTTTTTACATTCTTTCTTATAAGTAAAACACACACCATACAACAATCTAATGTGTGTCTGCTGGAAGAAAATTCACATTTTCAAGCCAGACATTAGAGAGGCAACAGTCTCATTTAGGCTCATTTCCTGAAATGTCAAACTGCTGCTTAACTTAAATGAATCAGTCTGATTATTCACTCACTGGCCTTTATCGCTTTCATCCAGATTAGAAGATTATTAGAGCATCAAATCAGCTCGCACATCAACCAGAAAGGTTAAAACTGCAGCTATAGTACAATTAATTTGATAAGTCATAATGATAAGTTATCAATTTAATAAGCCGCAAAAGTCATTTCTGACATCCCAACTTAATAATTTATGAGGTTATTTATTAAGATGTCTAAATGTGCCTGGATTATTCCTTTGAAATGCTGATTCAAATATTTATGTCACAATAAAACAGCAATTGCATCTGCTATTTCTCTGTAGTTTACACTCACAGGACTCTTTATTAGGTACACCTCGCTTGTACAGGGTTGGACCTCCTTTTTTCCATAAACACTGCTTTAATTCTTTGTGGCACTGATTCAATAAACTGCTGGAAACATTCCTCAGAGCTTTTGGTCCCTACTGACATGACAGCATCACACAGTTGCCTGGATGGGATGGACATGGCCAGCAACAATACTCAGGTAGGCTGTGGTGTTTAAATGATGCTCAATTGACACCAAGGGGACCATACAGCATTACACCCCCACCACCGGTCTAAACCATCGATACAAGGGAGGATGGATGTATGCTTTCACATGCTGGTTATATCAAATTATGATCCTGCCATCCAAATGTTGCAGCAGAAATCAAGACTCATCAGACCAGGCAACATTTTTTCCAAGTATCCGGTCTTCTGTTGTCCAGTTTAGGTGAGCTTGAGACCATTCTCTGTAAATCCTAGATATGGTTGTGCAGAAAAATCCCAGTAGATCGACAGTTTCTGAAATTCTCAGACTAGCCCATGTGGCATCAACAACAATCATGTCATTTTCATAGTTGTTAATATGGAGTCTATACTAGAACTCACAGGCAGCTCATCAAATAAAGTCCACACTTGTATTTGTGCTGTTTTGGATTGTGTACAGTGTGTAATGCATCGAAAGTCCAAATAAGATATGCAAAGCAAATGATCCCCCAAGGTTTGTCATTAATACAGCAAGCACAATGAGTTAGTCAGCCTACAGTTTTAGATTAAATCTTGTATCCAAATGAATGACTGTCTTATTTCCATCAATAAATTACTGAACTTTTGCTTCAAGCAGATTAGCAGTTTTACTAATATTTCAAAACTAAGAATGATGCTGTTTAAAGTGATACTAAATCAGACCAACTCATGAAATGTAATCAATTATTTCAGGTTCATGGCACAAATATTTTCAGTTTTGGACATAAAAATCAAGCACATATACATTACCGATTCCAGCTGAAAAGAGCAACAAAGTCCACTTGAGGAGGTAAGAGGGTGGGTAGTGGTGTAATAGGACTTTCATCCAAGTGTGTGTGTGTTACATTTCATTCTCACTCACATTTAAGTGAGGTTTAGGCACCAAAACTACTTAGAGTTAGAACATCTTGATTTAGGTAAAGCCATACATGGTAGAAAGTTTCATTTGTTTCCACGGTCTCAAAATAAAATATTTGGTATAGGCACAAACGTCTTTCCAGTTAAAATACGTTACTTTCAAAGTCATGATGACACTTGTGATAAACAGAGCGGTTTGTACCACTGTGCATAAACAAAAACACACTATATTCCATGAATATTTCAGAAATTGCAATGAGAATGGGAGTCATTGTAGGAGTCTAAATCAGATCACATTCAAAAGCTTGTAATAAAAGCAGAATTGCAGATAGATAATAGATCTAAAGCATTCAATTCAAAGAGCAGCTTAAAAAGATCCCCTTGGCAACCTGAAGTAGAAAAGAGGTATAAATGTGGCTTTAAGAACATGAATTTCCTCATTTGAAGTATTATCTTCAAAGTTGAACAAGAACAGTAGACAAAGCTTAAAGAATTATGAATAATACAGCAATGTTTTTTGCAATGTATGCAAATTCTATATGAAGACAAAAAGATTTAAATGTAAATGTCTGTAGTTGTCTTTCCACCTTCAGTCCATAAAGAATAACAAGACCCATCACCGATAGGCATATCCTCCCACGATTAATAAAAATATAAAATAAATGTAGAAGTCAGGATAAATTACAGCCCCAGTTTCTAACAGAAAACCCACAATAGCAATTGCTTTATTTTGTGTGGGAGGATAAAAAATTGAGCCCACTTAAACTGGAAAAGTAATCTTTTACTTCTGAGAGATGCCACAGATTACAGAATAAACTCTATAAATTTTGAAGCATACATAAAGTAGTTGTTTATCAACTGAGAGATTTAACTAATTTTACTTCATAGTTTCTAAAAGTAGTCACTCAACTGACAAAGAGAGGATCATCAATTTTATTTATTGCAAAGTGTAATCTCCAGTGTCAATGATTGTTTGCTTGTTTGTTGTACAGTAAGAATCTGTGTCTTAGCTTTATTCTTTTTTTAGTGCACATCTGAGTTCCTTTTAAAGAGCCAAAATTTTGATTTGCAGTTGCTCATCTTAATTTGGTAGCGAGGATTCAACCAGAAAAGGTCACAACCATCCAAAAAGTGCTCAAACTGACAGGCCAGCCGCGTAATGCTGAAAGTGTCCAGTTAGCTGGGAGCATGTAAGTATTGCGGCATCTGAAAGTTCAAATGAATAAGCCCAGAAGGGCTCTTATGCATCTCTGAACATTGTCCTCTAATGATTATGTTTTTCCATGTGCCTTAAACAATAGAAAAAATAATCACAGTGGAGTGAAAGTTGTAAGTTTTGCATCAGATGCACGAAGTTGATGTACTTTAAAGCGATGACAGATAAGTTTTGTCTTATCTATGTCATAACAGGAGATCAGTGATGCTATTAACCGAGTCATCTCAGTGCATTCTCAGTTCAAGTTCCTCCACTGTCTTTCACACTTGAGTACATTACTGCATTGTGAGCATCACCATGCATGAGTGCACGCCTGTATTTTGAACAATTTACAACAGATTGCATAAGCAAACATAGTACAAACTGTTCCTAAAATATTCAGTAATTATTCTGAATATTTATAGGGACACTTTGAGTTAAAGGGAAACAATTTGGGGAAGACCCTCCCAAGAGCTTCACTCCTGCACTAAGAGATTTTCTCCCATAATCAAGCTAAATTCAAATAATATGGTAAGAGTGAAAAAACAAAATTTCAACTTTTGACATTTAAAATGCGAATTCAGGTTACCCTGATAAATCTAAATTTGCCCTGGTAATTACATGGTAATTATCCTGCAGCAGCTGCAAGAACAATTCTGCACAAATTTCTATCAAACATTTTTCATTTCCACAAATTCTTTATAGTGTTTATAATGCAACAAATTTGAAAGTTTTGCAAATATTACCTAAAGATGCTACCAGCGTCCCATGCAGCCTGCTACTGTAGTTAATGACTGAAAGCTTCTGCACACTCTCTTAATCCAGATGTTGACACATCCAAGCACGTACGTCCGATTCTAAGATTTCCAGAGTGTCATGCTAGTCACAGGTCACAATCAGCATGGTGCGGCAGGATCCAGCAACGCCTTCAAACTGATCTCAGAGCAGTGCGAACAGACAGTGTCAGCCTGAGAGCTCAGCAGTGTGCCAGTCAGCTGCTGACTTCTTCTGAGCAGCAGTTGCTAGGTGATTACTCAACTCCAGTCACTGAGCACACAGGAGAGCATGCTCAATCTCAGTCTCTCCCTCTCTCTCTCTCTCTCTCTCTCTCTCTCTCTCTCTGTGCCACAAGCTCAAGCTTATCTATTCACACAATACTGATTCATTGCTCATTTTCAGAATGACCACGTTCAAAAAGCAAGAGCTAAAGCAAAGTGAGGCCAGTCACACACACGATGTAAAGACTAATAATCAGGAATATAAAAACACGTTATATCTGGGGTGTGTTTCTGCTGACTTAAAACTCTTCAGGGAGAAACTTGATTTAATTAAAAATACATAGGTAGGGCACACTGACTGAGTTGCACAGACAACTGAGGTATACTGAAATTAATTGGAATACTAAATTTAAAATAGTTCTGTGTTTCAAGTTTAATGCATTTTCCACAGAAATTGAAGAAAAGTATGAATATAAATTAGTTCTTAAATGAGGCAGCTTTGCTGTCTCATAAAACAGCAGCTTTATGCAGAGTTAACACACTGCATTTTTGTATCCTGGCTTGTTATGGTTTTCTAATATATGACATTAAAAATGTGTGATTTGACAGTTAAGGAGTTGTTTACTGCATTTCCAGAACTTAAGTGTTTCTTATTAAAGACACAGACACTAAAATATGAGTTGTGGAGAGTTGGTGGAACTTAACCAAAACAACCCAATACCAGCTTGATATTTATAAATTTTATAGATTTATAAAGATTTTAATTTTATTCATTATCCTTTGTGCATTCAACCCTAAAAATATACACAGTGATTTCTAGTGTCTTTGACCATGTCAAATTAGAGCCACAAGACAGCTATATTGGACACTGAGGTCATTTTTAAAACCAAGAAATTATTCACACTGCAAGTGCTCACTTTATTAAATACACCTGTTCAACTTCTTGTTAACCCAAATATGCACAATGCACAAAACGTTGAACCTTGAAACGCATGTACTACAGCAGCAAAACAGCAAATTAGGTGCCATTCCTGTCACGGAAGTGAGGCTACAATTCACAAAAATTAGGTGCTGGTGGTGTAATGGTGTGGGGGGTACTATCTGGCACACTTTGGGCCTCTTAGTACTGACTAAGCATTGTTTAAATGCCACACCTTACCTGAGTATTGTTGCTGACCGTGTCCATCCCTTTATGGCAATGTACCCATCTTCTGATGGATGCTTTCAGCAGGATAACGTGCCATGTTGCAAAGATCAAATCATCTCAAACTGGTTTCTTGAGTTCATTCAAATGGCCTCCATAGTCACCAGATCTCAATCGAGTAGAGCGCCTTTGGGATCTGGTGGAATGGGGGAGTCGCACCATGAATGTTGCAACTGCGTAATTTAAATATGGAGCAAAGTCTCTGAAAAATGTTTCCAGCCTGTTGAATCTATGCTACAAAAAAATACACCAGTTCTGAAGGCAAAAGAGGGTCCACCCTAGTAACTAATGAAGCAAGGTGACATGGCCAGTGAATGTATACATAAGAGTATATCATCAGCAAAATTGAAAAAAATAGAAATGAAAAGAAGTTAGAAAGCAAAATCCGAGACCAAGTGTTGCCTAATGGATCTTTGCTTCATTTAAAAAAATATTTTAATTATTAACTGATGTGATATTTGTCTCAGGAGTTTGAGATTTAGCTTTCTCTTTGTTTTGTTATTGTATTCTTTGGCATTGTTTCATATTGTGAATGCTGAGGGTGTGGGGGATATTAACTCTTTAAGAGTTTAATTTAAAGCAATAGTTTGAATTTAAAAATATGTTCTCGAAAATGTTTAACTAAACTAATAAACTGAAAATGTTTCCTAAAAGCTTAGCCCTTTGCTGCTCATTGAGTGTAAAACTAAATTTGAAGGCTTTTAGCAGGTACTTTCCACAGGTGAGGAGGTGCTACATTACACGTTTTATCTCTCCTAATCCATCGAAAACAATTGAGTCACTTTTATTTTCCTAAAGTATTTTGTCACTTATATCCTAATTTCTCAAAATAAGTCAATATGAAATAAATAGTCATCCAGTTTATACAAACATTGAAATATGATATAGAAAAAGAGTGGATTAAAATGAGAGAATGTGCTGAAACACAGACCGATCAGGTTTAGGTGTGTGTCAGAGAATCACCGTCAAATCTGACAGCCTGTCACATCCAACAGCCTGTCACATCCGACCGAGAGAACAAAAGGGCTTTAGCTGCAGCAACAACTTCAGGAAAATCCTGCAAATGAAATCATATTTTGATTTAACAATTGTCATCTTGAATTTGAATAAATACAGGCTTGTACTGTACAGGCACTAGCCTAAATTATATTTTGTGGCTACTCAAGACTGTGGAAGAAGAAGATATGCCATTTCCCTGATGTCACAAATTTGATCTGTATGACTATGTGCTTTAACTTGAAGGTTCAACTGAGCTCTTGGCTACTGGTTACATTTCCCTGCCTCACAGTAACGTGGCTGAGAACTGAACTGAAATAATTCCTGTGAAAGATTTTAAGTCATGCTGAGGATTGAATTTCAAAAGTAAACACCTCAAAATGTTTACAGCCATGGTGGCAGCGTTATCATAGATGTGAGGGTATAAAGTGGCTCTTCAAGGAAATCACAGTGTGAAACAGATAACAATAACAGATAAATGTTATTTATGATTAGCAATAACTGAATAAAAAGATGGATGATTTCCAAATTTCACAACAAACATGAATGACAGCACCTGGATTATAGCATGTTTGCAGGGTCAGCAGGGTTCATCCATTATTTTCCATCCATCCATCCATTATTGTCAGACAGACTGCTAGTCTGTCTGAAAATAATTATAAAGGGCAGCTGCAGCTTCATGGGTCCTGTTTTATTTTACAGGAGGCTCGCGACAATATAACAACTCAGAGCGGAGATGAGGTAATAATACGATTTTAATACAATCCTTCTCTTCTTTCATTGCACATATTCACTGACCACTCACTATCAGAGGATATATGTGGCCTCATTTTTCCAACCTCCCTTTTACCCAGTCTTCAGATACTAGAGGGAATGTTGCATCCCTGTCACTTCCTATTCATCACTTTTGTCCACAGGCTACCCACCCAGTTGCTTCTATAGGCTGATAATACTGACATACCAACCTTCCACCAAGGTTCAGTGACTAACAGACATGCATGAAAACACACAGAATATATAAGGAATATATGCAAAGTATACACATGCCTACAAAACTGCTCTGTTAGATGTGATAGAATATAACAAAGCCAGGCTGTCTGCAGGCTGATGTGATTGTAATAGAGCCGCCTTGCCACCCTACAAGCACAAATTACAATTGTGTTGTTTCAATCACGGTGGCCATCGGAAGCAGGAAACAAAGTTGATGACCAGGCCATCTAAGCTTCAGTCAGCCTCCCTGTGTATGCTGAGCTTGGCTCATGTCTGCTGTGTTAAACAAACAAGCACACGGACAGAATCCAGCTTCTGTCACATGCCGAGCTACATGAAAAGTGCTCTCAATGGTCAGACGATTCAGCATAAGAACATAAATATTAAAACTGCATGCATGAGTGCTCAGGCTTCAGTATGTGTAACTGTCATCCAAGACATGCAAAATTTAAAGGAACAAATATGGAGCAAAATGTCTGGTTAGCACCAGCGCTATGTAGAAAACACATTTGTGCAGACTAGTGAAAATCAAAGGAAAATCTGATCCTTTGACTGCTATAGTAAGGGGATCCTGTGGCTGATGCTATGCAAGGGGGAGGGGAGTGGTCACTGAATGGCTTGAGGTGTATCATAATAATGTGAATCATAAGGTATGGCTTTCACAGTTACCAGATCTCAACCTAATTTATCATCTCTGGAAGAGTATTTCGCTGACATTTCAGGCACCAATCTCCAATACCACAACCATCAAAACACCAAATGAGATAATATATATATTATCAGGTCATTTTATTAGGTCCACCTGTTCAACCGCTCCTTAATGCAACTATCAAATTTGGTAACAACGGGCTGGTCTGAATATTTCAGAAACTGCTGATCTGCTGGGATTTTCCCACACAGTCATCTCTAGGGTTTACCAAGAATGGTCTGAAAAGAGAAAATATCCAGCAAGTAGCAGTTCTCTGGGTCAAAATTCCTTGTTGGTATCAGAGGTCAGAGGAGAATGGTCAAAATGTTTCAAGCTGACACAAAGGCAACAGTAACTCAAATAACCACTCATTACAACCAAGGTATACAGTAGAGCATCTCGAATGCACAGCGAATGAAACCTTGAAGGAGATGGGCTGCAGCAGCAGAAGACTACACCGGCTGCCACACGTGTCAACTAACAATGGGAAACAGAGGCTAAAATTTGCAAGGGCTCACCAAAATTGGAAGACAGACGATTGGAAAAACGTTGCCTGATCTGATGAGTCTCGATTTCTGCTGTGACATTTGGATGGCAGGGTCAGAATTTGGTGTAATCAACATGAAAGCATGCATCAATCCTGCCTTGAATCAATGGTTCAGGCTTGTGTTGGTGGTGTAATGATGTGGATCATATTTTCTTGGCACACTTTGAGCCCCTAAGTAGTTGTAGTTGCTGACCGGTATTGTTGCTGGCCATGTCCATCCTTTTATGACCACAGTGTCCCCATCTTCTGATGACTGCTTCCAGCAGGAAAACACACCATGTCTCAAAGCTCAAATCAACTCCAACTGGTTTCTTGAATGTGACAATGAGTCCACTGCACCCAAATCACCTCCACAGTCACCAGATCTCAATCCAATAGAGCACCTTTGGGATGTGGTGGAACAGGAGATTCACGTCATGGATGTGCAGCCGACAACTCTGCAGCAACTGTGTGATGCTGTCGTGTTAGTATGAACCAAAATCTCTGAGGACTGTTTCCAGAACATTGCTGGCTCTATGCCACAAAGAATTAAGCAATTCTCAGGAGAAAGTGGGTTCAACCCAGTAGTAGCAAGATTTATCTATTGTAATAAAGTGAGAGGTGAATGTACTTTGTAAGAATGGTGTTCCATCTCCCCAGATGAATTCTAGAAACATGTAGAATCAATGCTAAAGCACATTAAAGCTTTTCTGGTGGCCCAGCATATTATTAAGATGCGTTATGTTAGATTTTCCTTTAATTTGTCACCTCGCTATACTTTCTCTTATTTAGTGTACAATTCAATAAAGACAAGAAAAACTAGAGAAAAAATATACTGAATCATTCAAATGTACAGCCATAAATACAAAAAACAGTATCCATAGGTTTTTTAGGCCAGTGTTCTCACAATTTTCTAAAAGTACTTAGCCAAAGACAAGAGGACAGTTCAATGTGGGAGGAGGTGTTGGAGAAGAGGAGTAGGAGGAGGCGTGTAGCTTTGTTTAAATCCTTCCTTTGGCTCAAATTAGGGCAGGTAATATATTTCCTTTAACATCACTCCTTTGCCATCTCCTCACACTAGCTGTAATCAAGCTGTATTCTTCTTTTCACCCAAGTTTTCAGGGGCTGGAAGCAGTAAGAGCACTGACCTCATGCAGCTCAACATTCATCATGCACCACAGAATGCAATTCAGCTTAAATTAAGCCCCTGTGAAGCAGCTGAGCTTTATCTGCAAAAGCAACTATCAAGACACACAGGAAACTTAAGAGTCACCACAGCACATCTGAAGTGGCACACACACAGTCTGAAGTCTGATATCACCAGTAACAAGATACGCCATAAGCAATTGTTTAGCATTGCAGTAAAACTAGGAGGAATAAATAAGCACGAATGCCAGGGAGAACATTTTGGTGAACTGTCTGTATGAACACAAACTGCAAAATGCTGGGAGCTAGAGAAATGATTATCTGTCGACAGGGTGATTGTGTGAGTTTTGACCGCAGTGCTGCTCAGGTAGAGGCTGGCCAACTCAGCACATCTAACAATAGGAGATCCATGTATTGATGCTAATGCTGTAAATCGCTATCACTTTTTTTTTTTAGCTGTTCTATAAAAGAAACACCGCAAGGAGGGGATACATCTCAATGTAATACATATCTCGTTTAGAGAGCTTCAACTTTGAACTGCACAAGTAATTAGTCTGCTGTAGAGTCACACACAAAAGAGTGCAATCATTTGCACCCAATATGCTTTTTTTTTCTATGCAAAAATACTAATTACCTTGAGAAAACCTCAAAAAATCTTAAAATTACATATGCAAACTTTAAAAATGTTGAAACTATAATGAGCACTGCACAAAAAACGAAAAGATCATATTTCTTTCTAACAGCTGTACTTGTGATGTTGCAAAATAGCGCTTAAATTTCCAGGTCTTGAACTTAGATTTAAATACATATACTATAATATTTATTAGATAGAAAATACTCGAATGGACCATCATACAAGTAACAAAGAGGACCAGTGTTGAGCAGAAAGCATTTCAATGCCATTATCTAAGGAATGTGTCTATTGAGTGTGACACCCTTCACAAACATTGATTTTGAACCTGAGTTTGAAACTGGAGCTGTGCAAAACTTTTTCCTAATATAGATACCCAATACTTTTAAAAGCAGGCGGAAAAAAAATAATAATATCTGTTTATCTTCACGCACCAAACGGCATCTTAACCATCACTTCGCAGTGAGTCTTTATATTGAATAGCAAACAAGTCCAGAAAGATCCAAGAATGAGATAAGACAATCAGGACACCAGAGACAGAAGCTGTAAAATCTAATTTGAGACAAACCGAACCGAAGAGGTCGCCCCAGGGCCGAAGTGAAATGTGCGTCCTCTTTGAACTTCCACGTGATTCTCAGTGTACACACAGCCAAATTAAAGTATTCAGCCACACGTCGCTGCTGATCGCCAGTGTGCTGGAAGAGACACACAGCCCATAACTTAACCTACTGATGCCCTCTGGTCCCAAAGGAAATGGGCTGTCTCGCTCAGGAACCCAGCCCAGTTGAGGGGGAGGTGAGAGACGAGAGGAACTTCTCTACAGCATGACACCCACCAGCCAACAGCAGCAGGAGACACAAAGATGAGTGAGATCTTTCTGGCTGAAGCTGTCAATAAATATTATGTCTGTCTTTAATTTGCACAACAAAGTCATCTTTTACAAGTAATTATGCATTTTATTTTTATTAATACCGTATTAGTGTTCAGTTTTATATTTACACTGAATCTCTGCCGAAATTATACATGTAGTAAGATGTCAGTAAAAACATAAGGCTAGAGAGGGAGCTTCTACTCAGAGCTACGCTTCCATCTAGTGGTCAAAAGGTATAAGCCAACTACTCACCACTGAAGTCAACATCACATGGAATGCTTGCACACAAACTCGGTAGCAGAAGGTTACAGTAAAAGAACTGGACAGCTCTTTCCTCCAGGGGCCCATCAATAAATTCGTAGCTCAACCTTGACTAATCCACAGGTGGTGTATAACACTCTGGTTATGCACCACCTACGCTCTGGCGAGCCCTCAGCTCAATTCATCACAGTTTTCAGATTTAACATTTCAGCTGCAACAAGAACAGGCTGGGACAGGTGGCTGTTCCCTGACTTTAAGCGGCCCCCTCAGTTACTCACAAAATAAAGGATAAATGGAGAGCAATGCGTGCCACCTTTGAGCAACCCACTCAGCTGATCAGGCTCTACTTTGTCTCCAAATGATCACAATCAGTCAGAATTTTCTGTTTATTAGAACCACTTAAAAAGAGAGAACTTACACACACACATTTAGTCCATAACATTTTCAAATTTTACCTTGAGTTAATCTCTGAGATGTGTCACAAACTGTAATGGCCTAGAGAATTTCTCTATTCTGCTACATTTATAGATGGAGCAAAATGAGGCACATACCTCCCACAGCGACCTGAACTCCCTCTGTTCAATGCGTAGGAGCTCACTGAATTCCCGTGTAATAATGGTAGCATGTCGGGGAGTATTATCCAGGATTGACTCCCCAAAGGCTGTTCCAGTCCCCAGCGTGCATATAGTAACAGCATCCTGCATGAGACACACAGACATGGAGGTCTATACAGATCATTCCTTTATTAGGATACTAGGATCAGCTAGACAAGAATGCTGTGAAATTCAAATTTAATGCTCTTATTAAAAGACGAAAAAAAAGAGTTTTGTGCACTGTGCTTGAGGAGCAATGCTCTACACTGATCAGACCACTCCGAAAGGTTAAAGGAGATCTCCCGAGCATTTGTAGTAAACAGATCCATAGTCTCCACAAGGTGCAAATATATTACTCCAGTCAGCACCCAGACGAATAGGCTGAGGTGTGAAAAGTTCCACTGTTAACAAATGTTCAGTAATAGTTCCCCATCTAACTCTCATAATCTCCCACACTCTAAACAGGCTTAAGGTTTCATGTGGATTCTTTTGTTTTTCAAGTGTGATGAATTTTGGTTGGAGCTTTAAAAAGTGGAGTTAAAATGAATGAATGAATGAATGAGATCACAGAAAGAGTGATTCAGCTTTGGGTTCAAATTTAGAGCATTGGTGTACAAAACTATGATTGATTAAGAAACTAAGTACTTCTAATTTGTATTACTGATTATTTCACGATCCTTCATTTTAACATGGGCGTTTATGTAATGCTTGTGAAATTATATCAGTTGCACCTGATAACTTGATGTCTCGGACACCTTTACATCCAGTGAACCTGAGAGGACAGCATACCAGCTGGTGCCAATATCTCCTTGCCGAAACACTGAAAAAAAAAAAAGTTTGAAAGAAATGCATTGACTTCAGATTAGTTTCAGAGCTTTCATTTTGACCTACAGGTGATGCCTTTCTCCAAACACTCGTAAAATCCACACAGGCATATCTGCTGCAGCAAACTGGGGTGAAATCTCTCAAAGGCCTTCACATTCTTCAGGCGTGCCAGGATTATGTCAACATCTGCCCCTGAGCGCTCTGCAGGTCTGGAGAAATAAAAAGAACAGCATGATGTACAATCAACTAAAAATGTACAGAAGGAAGCAAACATACTGCAGAGCCTGCATCACTCAAAGCAGTTCAAGTTCTTTAACTAAAGTCTGGCCTGAAATCTGAAATCTCTGAAATTTGAAGCTCTGCAAAAGGCATGTGTTATGGCACCATTAAATTCTCACATAATCCTGCCCTGCCTAATGAGCTTGAAAGTCAGTATTTGGCATGGCCACCTTTATTCTTCAGAACAGTCTAAACTCTCTTAGACAGCATTCTTGTAATTTCTTTAAGTAGTCTTCAGGAACAGTTCTCCAGGCTTACTGAAGGGCATTCAAAGCTCTTCTTTGGATGTTGGCTGCCTTTTGTTCTGTTTTCTGCCAAGATGATCCCACACTGCTTCAATAATGTTGAGGTCTGAGTTCTGGGGAGGCTAATCCATGACTTACATTGTGTTACATTGTGTGTTTTTTCCATCCAGGTATACTTTTTATTGCATTGGCAGTGTGTTTGGGCTCATTGTCATGCTGAAAATTGAAGCCAATCAGAGGCTTTCCTGATGTTTTCACATAGTGAATCAAAATCTGACCACACTTTTCTGCATTCACAATTCCATCAGTTTTGACAAAATCCCCAACACCGATGGCTGAAACACAACTTTAGACCAGGACAGAGCCTCCACTGTGTTTTACAGATGGCTGTAGACACTCACTGTTACACAGCTCTCCTCGCCTCCTCTGTACATGCTGATAACCAAAAATTTCTCATTTGGATTAATCACTTCATAGGACCTGTTGCCAGGTCTTATGGAGTGATTTGGCATACCTCAGCCTTTTCCCCTGTTTTCCTTCCTTAAGAATGGCTTCTTGACAACCACCCTTCCACTGAGACCATATCTGATGAGACTTCAGCAAACATTAAATGGATTAACTGAAGGGCCAGAAGCCCTGTGTCAGGTCTTTGCTGGATTTTTTCCTATTTTTAAGGACATGACTTTTACATGCTGTTCATATGCTCAAGATAGTTTTTTAAGCCTGTCATTTCTTCTGTCCTCCACTTGTCCAATTTCCTCAATTTTTTTAAGGACAAACTGCACACCATGCTGAGATATGCCAAGTTTCCAGCTAATAGCTCTTTGCGAATCACCTTGTTGGTGCAAATTTTTTTTTTTTTTAATGCCTGTCAAACTGTATTATCTTTGACATTTTTCATACTGTAGATTCAACTAAAGAAACTGGAACAAATGATGTGTTTTTGCAAAAGGCTACTAATAACAAAGTACCAAAAGATGCAATTTAAAATTTGTTCTTTAAAAACAAAAAAACATATATATATATATATATATATATATATATATATGCAAAACATTCCTCAGAAAATGGTCAGATTCAAGGACTGGACTGAAAACGAGTGAAAAAGCAGCCAATGTGCAAAGAAAAACTTTAAAAGATGTTGAGAAGCCTGGAGAACTGTTGCTCAAGACCACTAAAAAAAATTACAAGAAAGTTTTCCTCCTTGGAAGAAAAAGGGTAAAGAAATAAGGGATTGTTCTTTTACATGGTTCTGTAAATATGGAACATTTTGAACTGTGAATCAGGCAAAGCTACCTTTTAATGAAAGTGCACCAAAAGTTCAAAGAGACTATCTCTCTGAGCTGTTTCAGTTAGAACAACTGCAGTCAAAATTTGGTTGAACCAAATATCTTGTTCCTCTCTAGCGTGCTCTGCTGATGCATTTGTGAGTTGCATAGCAGCAATAAGAAAAACTTGAATTCCAAAGTTGCTCAGACTCTTACAGTCAAATGTATTTTCTTTAGTCCTCTTATTTAAATTGTAAACAATGACCCAGTTTTGACTCTTGTTCCATTTTACTAATGAAGCATTCAAAAAAGAGACTGTTACTGCACTAATCCCTTCACTGTATTTTCTGTGTTCATTCAGAACTGTATTCACTGTGTTCTGTGCCTGCCTCACTTTTGTTACACTCAGTCCAGAGCCTCTGATGTAACTTGTGGGTGGTTGAACTGCAGCTTACATCACCTTTGAATCAATGTCCAGCTTCTTTTTTTTTTTTTAAAGTGAAACCAAACATTATCAATAATTCAAAGATGGAAACAACCTTTGTGCTTTTGTATATTGAAAATGTACTGCTCTGTTGTGGTACAATACACTGAGCAACAGCTTGCAAAAAAAACCCCAAAAAAACGTCATCACATGTTCCACGACAACCTTGAAACTCACAGCAGTCACATTATGCCTCTATAATTATATGTACTTTCTGATAAGGCCCTATGTTCACACTTGTAGACACATTGAATGTACTCTGCTTTTCTACCCTACATTACCACAGTCAGGACAAGGCGAGAGAGAGAGAGAGAGAGATGTGTGGGAGCCTGAATTTCAAAGCCAGCGTCTGTTTGAAAACTGACCAAGATGAAAAAAAGAGAAAAGAAAAAAAAAATCAAGAAGTGCCAATTCGAAGTGCAAGTGAGGACAGATTATTTTCATCATGGCAGCTTGTTATAGTTTGTACAATGCAAACAGCGATGAACCTAATGACGAGATACAAAATAATGAGCAGTGAGATAATATTTCTGTGAGCTTAGTTCTACAAACGACAACACTGCTTCTTCTGTTCACCCATCTTTTCCAAACGTACAATTTAGATACAGGCAGAGACTTACATGTCCATCATCCACTTTATTTCAGTGTGAAAGCAGCAACTGAATGATAAGGTGAAGCATGGATGCCATTTGCTATTTGGAAAAGGTGAGTCACACAAGAACCATTTGACTTGAGGGACACAGGTGGCTTCTAGAAGCAAGCAGAGGATATTGCTGTGTAAACACGTCTGACACGCTGCATCACTTTGCTGTTTATAGCTGCTGTACTTTGGACCTTTTGATGGGTGCTGCACCTCTTATTGTCTTCATCCTGTGGATCTGCAGTAAGTGACCCACTAACACCTGAGCTGCATCCAACATATATTTGTTCACTGGCCAAATTGTTGTTTAAGTATGTAAAAATCTAAATGTCAAAAGCATTGTAGCAATTTTAAAATGCCCAGCAATAAAAGAAAGCATCCGTGTGTATATCCTGTATGAAATTTTGCGGTTATTTGCTGTCGCTGGCAGAAATATAGTTGTGCTAGGAAATATATTATTAAAATCCAGCATTAGCAGTCTTTAACAGCCGTTTCATTCTCTTCTGGCAGTAGGAGCAGAACCAAGTGATGGCCAGGTTGTGGCCATGGCAACAACAAACTAAAGTTTGGCCACCCCTTTCTGGCCAAACCAGCAACCAGGTCTGTGCGTCCCTCCATGGACATGCCTCCCCAGACCAACACTGACCCACCACCAAACCGTTCATGCTGGACGATATTACAGGCAGCATAACGTTCTCTGTGGCTTCTCCGGACCCTTTCACATCTGTCACACGTGCTCCGAGTTAGCCTACTCTCATCTGTGAAAAGCAGAGACCTGCCAAAGTGGTGGACTTGCCAATTCTGGTATTCTGTGGCAAATGCCAATCAGGCTGCACAGTCCCAGGCAGTGAGCACAGGGCGCACTAGAGGACATCGGGCCCTCAGGCCACCTTCATTAAGTCTGTTTTTAATTGTTTGGTCAGAGACGATCACGCCACTGGCCTGCTGGAGGTCATTTTGTAGGGCTCTGGCAGTACTCATCCTGTTCCTCTTTGCACAAAGGAGCAGATAACAGTCCTGCTGATGGGTTAAGGAGATTCTACAGCCCTGTTCAGCTCTCCTAGGGTAGCTGTAATCCTGGAATCTCCTCTGTGCTCTTGAGACTGTACTGGAAGACACAGTAAACCTTCTGGCAATGGCACGGACTGATGTGCCATCCTGGAGGAGTTGGACTACCTGTGCAACCTCTGTAGGGTCCAGGCATTGCCTCGTGCTACCAGTAGTGACACTGACCCTAGCCAAATTCAAAACTAGTGAAAAAAAACCCCAGTTCCTTTAATTTTTTGATTTTTTCGGTTTTTTTAAACAGTGTATATATTTATAGAAGTCTTCAGGAGCACTTGTAGTGACTGACTAAAGAGTTTATTTTTCCTGCAGCATTATACAACGCAGGAAAAAGCTGTCTGTCAGCAGTGCCACTCCAATATAGTTAATGGTCATAGCTTGGTCACCATATAAAAAATTGCCTGCCTCCATCTGCATTCAGCAATTTCAGTTACTGATCACGCCAAAAGTTATAGTGTAAACAATGTTCTCTAAAATTCACATTGAATTTTTTTTCAGAATATATCATAAACTGTCCATGTCGCATGTTTTTTATTTTTTTATCCGTGACAACAATAATTTGGTCTCAGATTTAATATTGCTTTAGTCCCATTAATCAGTTTGGGGCTGATTATTACAATGGTCTAAGATAGTGAGTAATTGAAGTAAGTAGGATGCATTAAAGAGCCAAATGTAATCAGGCGCTCAAGCAAATGTTTGACAAAATTACTAAACGCCAGTCTAAAGTTAATGCTTTAGCTTTCCCCCAGTGTTACAGCTAAGTGGATTACTGTTTATTTGTGACTCCTTCAGCCAAGAGTAAGGTCAAGGATAACCTCGGCGCGTCCAAGGATGTCCTAACTCAAGCTGTGATGCACGACGTCCTAATTCCGTTATTAAATTCAAACTATGTCGAATTTAATGTTTTAATGCAGCCACTGAAACACAACGCCCAAGTTCCTACTGGTAGAAAATCAAAAATAGCGTCATTTCCTTGTTAATTCATCGCTCATATAGTGGCCTGAAACGAGTTGGAGCGTGCGGTTAAACGGTATAAACTGATTGATTACCTCTTATCCAGGCAAATAATCCACTCGGCAGATTCCGAGGAATGTGAAGAAGTGTGCGCTGCTACCATCTTGCGATCCTGGTGCTGCTGCTGCTGCTGCTAATGCGGAGGAGAGGGCTGGACAAGCGACAGCTTCATCTGCCTTCACTCACTCCCTGTTTGACAGCCCTCACCGTCCCTGCTTACCTGGGTGGGAGCGGCGTGAACGAAAAGCAGCCTACAGTAGCGGTGGGGATGCAGCTGTAATGAGGAAAGCTAGGTTGTTTTGAAAGAAAATGCAAAGGAAGGCAACAGTTTTCAGCAGAGATGTTGCTGAGGGAAACTCAGTTTGTCATCTTTTCAGCTATGGAGGTCAGTTTCTGCAATTGCAGTTTTTAGGCAGTCTCATCAGTACTGCAGTAAGTCCATTTGTTCATGTTATGTTCAATCTGTTATGAGAAGTGTTATTTTGAATTTTACAGTCATTTCAGTTTATGAAGCTGAAGTTACCCCGAGAGCTGTAAATAGAAACAGCTTTTTTGTATAGTAGTTCAAAGCTGTATATAGTATATTTAGGTATATGGGCATAAGGCTTGAATAAGGTGAGTCAGCACAAAGAGTCACTTCTCTCCTGAAGGATACTGTTGCAAAGATGAGAAGGAGGGCATGGGGTGACTTATGATTACTCATCATTACAGTTGGGTCCATAAGTATTTGGACAGTGACATGTTTTTTGTAGTTTTCTCTCTGTACACCAGCACAGAGGATTTCAAATAAAACAATCAAGATGTGACTGAAGTGCTGAATTTCAGCTTTAATTAAAGGGGTTTAACAAAAGTATTGTGTTAACTGTTTAGGAATTGCAGCTATTTTTCTACACAGTTCCCCAATTTTAGAGGCTCAAAATTAATTGGACAGTTGACTGATAAGCAGTTTCGTGGCTATGAAGATAAAACCAGATAAAATCAAGATGAACTTGTACCAGAATAATGGGAAGAGAAAAGTATGGAGGAGAAGAGAAACAACTCATGATCTGAAACATACCACATTGACAACAATGTGACTGCTGATAGAAGCCATCCATCCATCAATCCATTTTCTTCCATTTATCCAGGGCTGGGTCGTGGGGGTAGCAGCCTAAGCAGAGAAGCCCAGACCTACCTCTCCACAGCCACCTCCTCCAGCTCATCCGGGGGGACCCAAGGCATTGCCAGGCCAGCCAAGAGATATACTCTCTCTAGTGTGTCCTGGATCTGCCCCGGGAGCCTCCTCCCAGTAGTACATGCCCAGAACACCTCACCGAAGAGGCGCCCAGGAGGCATCCTAGTCAGATGCCCGAACCACCTCAACTGGCTCCTTTCGATGTGGAGGAGCAGCAGCTCTACTCAGAGCCCCTGCCCAATGACTGCACTCCTCACCCTTCGGAGGAAGCTCATTTCTGCCGCTTGTATCCACAATTTCATTCTTTTGGTCACTACCCAAAGCTCGTGACCATAAGTCAGGGTAGGAACGTAGATCGACCGGTAAATCGACAACTTTGCTTTCATGCTCAGCTCCCCCACGACAGACCAGTTCAGCATCCGCATCACTGCAGATGCAGCCCCAATCCGTTTGTCAATCTCCAGCTCACTTCTCCCATCACTCATGAGCAAGACCCCGAGATACTTAAACTCCTCCACCGGGGGCAGCAACTTGTCCCTGAGCTGGAGTGGCCACTCCACCCTTTTCTGGCTGAGGACCATGGCCTCAGACTTAGAGGTGGTAATTCTTATGCTAGCTGCTTCACACTCAGGTATGAACCATTCCAGTGCGAGCTGGAGGCCACCACCCGATGAAGCCAACAGGATCGCATTGTCCACAAAAAAACAGAGATGAGGTTCTGAGGCCACCCAGGCAGAAGCTTTCAATTTCAATTTCAATTTCAAAAAACTTTATTCATCCCCAAGGGGCAATTTATGGCACATAGAGCACGATAACACCACTTGGCTAGACCAAGAAATTCTGTCCATAAAAATTATGAACAGAATCAGTGACAAAGGGCAGCCCTGGTGAAGTCCAACACCCACAGGAAACAAGTCTGACTTATTGCTGGCAATAAGAACCAAGCTCTTGCTCCAGTTGTACAGGGACTGAATGGCCCGCAACAACGGGCCAGACACCCCTACTCCCTTAGAACCCCCCAAAGGATGCCCAGAGGGACACAGTCAAATGCCTTCTCCACATCCACAAAACACATGTAGACTGGATGGGCAAACTCCCACGCACACTCAAATATCCTTGAGAGGATAAAGAGTTGGTCCAGCGTTCAGCAACCAGGACACAAACCGCATTGTTCCTCTTGAATCTGAGGTTCAACTAACAAACAAACCCTTCTTTCCAGCATCCTGGCATAGACCTTACCGAGGAGGCTGAGGCGTGTGATCCCCCTGTAGTTTGAGCACACCCTTCGATCCCCCTTCTTAAAGATGGGGACCACCACCCCAGTCTGCCAATCCAGTGGCACTGCCCCAGATTTCCACGCAACATTGCAGAGGCTTGTCGACCAAGACAGCCCTACAACATCCAGAGCCTTTTGGAACTCAGAAAAAATCTCGTCCACCCCAGCGGCCCTGCCACCAAAGAGTTGTTTAACCACCTCAGTGACAGTCAGTTGAAGTCAGTAGCCCCCACATGCACTATAAACCATGTGAGTAGAGCACCACTTTCCTCTCCCGAGTCACCTGACTGTTTGCCAGAATCACTTTGAGGCCATTCAAAAGTCATTTTTGGCCTTACTGAACTCCTCCCACACACTAGTGTTTTTCTTCAGCCACCACCCAAGCCACTTTCTGCTTGGCCTGCCAGTACCCATCAGCTGCCTCTGGAGTCCCACAGGGTAACCAAGCCCTCCTTCTTCAGCTTGATGGCTCCCTTTACCTCCTTTGACCACCATCTGGTTTGGGAATTACCACCACAACAAGCACCAATCACCTTGCAGCTGCAGCTCTGAGCAGCAGCCTCAACAATAGAGGTGTGACACGTGGTCTATTTGGACTCAGTGTCCTCAGCCTCCCTCGGAATGCTGTCGAAGTTCTGCCGGAGGTGGGAGTAGAAGATTTTGCGGACTGGGGCCTCTGCCAGGCATTCTCAGTGCACCCTCACTATACGTTTAGGTGTGCCAGGTCTGTCCAGCATCCTCCCCTGCCACCCAATCAAACAGTTGACAGCTCAGCTCCTTTCTTCACCCGAGTGTCCAGAACATACGGCTGCAGGTCTGATGATATAATTACAAAATCAATCTGCAACCTAGGGTGTCCCCTTTTATGTCATAAGGATGTCCATAAGTGCATGTGGCTGATAGAAGCAGCAGGATTAATTCTGAAGTGTGCAGGCTTTACTCTTGCAAAACTGATTGGAGGGCTCTTCACAGTGCAAATGGATAATGATCCAAACATACTGCAAGCACAACCCAAGAATTTCTCAAGGCAAAATGGGATATTCTTCAGTGACCAAGTCAGTCACCTGATATAACCTGATAGAGCTTTTCATTTATTAAATACAAAACTGAATGCAGAGAGACTCAAACAAGCATCAGCTGAAGGTGGCTGCAGTAAAGGCCTATCAGCGCATCTCACCATATTCATGAGTTCTAGACTTCAGGCAGTAATTAACTGCAAAGATTTTTCATCCATGCATTAAAAACAATTCTTATACACTATATTGCCAAAAGTATTCACTCACTTATCCAAATCATTGAATTCAGGTGTTCCAATCACTTCCATAACCACAGGTGTATAAAACCAAGAACCTAGGCATGCAGACTGCTTCTACAAATGCTTGTGAAAGAATGGGTCATTCTCAGGAGCTCAGTGAATTCCAGCGTGGTACCGTAATAGAATGCCACCTGTGCAATAAGTCCAACCATGAAATTTCCTCGCTACTAAATATTCCACAGTCAACTGTTAGTAGTATTCAAACAAAGTGGAAGCAACTGTGAATGACAGCAACACGGCCACAAAGTGGTAGACTATGTCAAATGACATAGCGGGGTCAGCGGATGCTGAGCCGCATAGTGCACAAAGGTGTCCAACTTTCTGCAGAGTCAATCACTCACTACAGACCTCCAAACTTAATGTGGCTTTGAGATTAGGTCAAGAGCAGCGCACAGGGAGTTTCATGGAATGGGTTTCATGGCCGAGCAGCTGCAACCAAGCCTTACATCACCAAGCGCAATGCAAAGCATCGAATGCAGTGGTGTAAAGCACGCCGTCACTGGACTCTAGAGCAGTGGAAGTGACTCACACTTCTCTGTCTGGCAATCTGATGGATGAGCCTGGGTTTGGTGGTTGTCAGGAGAACGGTACTTGTTTGACTGCATTGTTCCAAGTGTAAAGTTTGGCAGCGGGGGGATTATGGTGTGGAGTTGTTTTACAGGAGTTGGACTCAGCCCTTTGAGTCCAGTGAAAGGAACTCTTAATACTATTTAATACATTTTGGACAATTTCATGCTCCCAACTTTGTGGGAACAGTTAGGGGATGGCCCCCTCCTGTTCCAACATAACTGCACACCAGTGTACGAAGCAAGGTCATAAAAAAAGACATGGAAGGGTGAGTTTGGTGTGGAAGAACTTGACTGGCCTGCACAGAGTCCTGACCTCAACCTGATAGAACACCTTTGGGATGAATTAGAGTGGTGACTGTGATCCAGGCCTTCTCATCCAACATCAGTGTCTGACCTCACAAATGGACTTCTGAAAGAATTGTAAAAAATTCCCATAAACACACTCCTAAACCTTATGGAATGCCTTCCCAGAAGAGTTGGAGCTGTTTTAGCTGGAAGGAGTGGGCTGGCATCATTTAAACCCTACGTATGTCACTCAAGTTCATATGCATGTGAAGGCAGACAAGCTAATACTTTTGGCAATATAGTGTATTTAAAAATTGCTTTTTGTCCAATTAATTTTGAGCCTCTAAAATGGGGGACTACATACGGAAATTGATCATTCCTAAACAGTTAACCCATTAAATTAAAGGGGTTTAACTTTTGTTAAACCCCTTAAATTTAAGCTGAAAGTCTGCCATTTTAATCGTTTGATTTAAAATCCTCTGTGTTGTCCAGAGGCAAAATGGCAAAAAATATTTTTTTAATCCAACAAATTATGGACCTGACTGTATACACAGACTAAAGCATATGTAGCAAACTATCTGAGTTCGTATGGCTGTTTTAAGTGATGGCAACATGCCTCCCGTCCCTGTATAGTGGCCGACATTTCAAGCATATCAAAGTGGGAACATTTCCATAATAGCCATGAGAAAATGGGGCTTTGTTATAACAAGCCATACTAAAAGGGCCACTGGTTTACTTCAGTTACCCTGGCAACAAAGTGCCACGTAGAAAGAAGTACCAAGCCTCAGTGGTGCAGTGATGCCGTCTGTGCTGTCAACATTGTAAAAAAAAAAAACCTTTGCTTCCCTCTGTAATTACTTTCTTTTTCATCACCTGATGCCAGACACCTATGTCAGAGGCCTATATTAATTTTCTTTAATTATTTAATTTTACACATTTTTACTGAACACAAGTCATCAGCAATCAAAGGCATAAAAGAAAACTCTTCCTGAAGAAAAGACTTTTGTCTCCAATGTCAAGTAAAGAATACTTCATCCCCAAAATATTATTGACTAAATCATAGCAAAAATAGAACTTTTAAGTATAGTCCCATTTCCCATTTATAACTAAATATTTAGTTAATGCCCTTCAGGGTTATATTAGCTGGAGGTAGTGAGGGTCAGGTAGTCCGAGAAACAAAAAACAAAACAAACAAACAATATGGAAATCTATAAACATAAATTGTTTAATAATAAACACAAAATCTGCCTCCAGCATGCTATAATACAAAAGTCAGTGGTTCTAAAGCTGTTCCCCTTCACCAGAAAAGTTCAAGTCTGTTATTATTGTTGGTAAAAGTATAAAAAGATTCATTTAAGCAAAGATCATCACAACAGCAATCACATACTCTTGTTTTATTTCCCTTCATATTTTTTCAACTTCATGGCCCATTAAAGCTACATCATTTTAATTTAACTGTGTTTTTCTTTTTGAGTGGCCTGGGTTGCTTTTTCCTTCATAACTTTATTTTTTCCAAGCCAATATTTAAAGCCCAGTTCCTTTGCCTACAGCAAGATGGCAGCATTCACTCTGACAAAGTTTGACAGGCGAATCGGGGCACAAGGTTGTTTCATTCCTCATGCGGTGAACAAGGAAGTACACTCAGTCTTGTTTTGATTATAAAAATTTAGGAGTCTAACCAAAGGGCACTGTTCCCTGCACCTGAAGAGAATTTTGAGGTGTTTGTCTGTTTCTAATCTGTCAGTGGACCTTAAATTCAGATTGATTTGTCAGTCCACATGTTTTTCTTCCCACTGAGCGCAACATAAAATGTCTTGCCCTTTCTTGTTAAAATAAATAGCTTAAGGGTGTAGAACAGAATTCAGGCCAGGGCATGCATAACACAAAACACATTCCTGTAATGCTGCATACCACCAACTCACAGCAGCAATGGACCAACACATAATGTGTGAAGACGTCAACATGCACACCAGTAATTTGCCATGGACTCCACCTTTGCTAGCTACCAGTTCACAAAGCATTGCAACCTACTCTTTCTGCAGAGATCCTAAGAAATCACAAATAGATTTACTCAGGTAACAACAGAAGAGAGCATTTCTGCAAAAAGGACAAGAGGCCAGGTGCAGAGATTATTTTGTGGTATTTGTTGTGCCTGCAAGAGTCTGAGACACTCTCTCAGAGGTTCCACTCTGAGCGGATCACCTGCTCCTTTTTTCCATTTGGTTTTCCCTGTGCATTCGATGGTGTTTGAAATGTTGCTATAGGGACCGCTGGCTTGGCTGCGATGCGCCATCTTATCCTGAGCCCACTGACTGTGTATGTAGCTTTTCAGACCCACAGTTGCTAGGAGATGCTCCTGCAAGCTGGAAATGGTAAACACATGGACACATGCAACCCTTATGTGCACACACAGCAAAATTTCAAATGCTGATGAGCATTTGGAGAAATATTTGCTACTGCTGGCATGTAACTCAATGCTTCACAAAAAAAAAAAAAAATAGCTTCAGGATTAAACATTTATTAAATTGCACTAGAGTTTTTTCTTGTCAGATGATAATTTTTCATTAATGACTTATGTGTTTGCAGACAAGTTTTGAGTAAAAGAACCAAGTCATATTCAAAGGAAGTTGTCTTTAAAGCTACAGTGCCTTGCGAAAGTATTCGACCCCCCTTGAACTTTTCAACCTTTTGCCACATTTCAGGCTTCAAACATAAAGATATAAAATTTTAATTTTTTGTGAAGAATCAACAACAAGTGGGACACAATTGTGAAGTGGAATGAAATTTATTGGATGTGTCAAACTTTTTTAACAAATAAAAAACTGAAAAGTGGGGTGTGCAATATTATTCG
>JASGAU010378408.1:0-23546 GCA_030220045.1 Australoheros facetus
GTGTGTGTGTGTGTGTGTGTGTGTGTGTGTGTGGATTAGATAATTACAGGAAGCATGTCTGAGCTTTGGCAGAACAGCACTGCCACTCTGTCTCTGCCACCTAACCACCAAAGATTTAATTCTATTCAAACAAACTGTCACTTGTCTCCAACGTAGAAATCTTAATAGCAACAAAATATACACAATCGCCCATTCCTCTGTGGATACCTAATCCTATTTTAAACAAATAAAACTTTCCACGGAATGGAGTACTGTTGCTATGAGTGATCTACAAAATAGGATAAACACTCTCTCCTCCTATCTTGGAGATCGGGTATCACTAAAAATATACAGCGCCTAGAAAAACAAATCATACAATTACCCCCTGCAGCCCGGGCACGTAAAGACACCTCGGCATTGTTTTGAAGCACTCCAAAGACTGCAATATTATGCTCAACTATGGTTTTAACTATGAGATCATGTTTTTTTCTTTGTTCAAAAGGAGTTTGATGTACAATGTAAAGATGAACAACCGTTTGCATGAAAATAACACAAATAAATATATTTTTTTCACAAATTCTAGCTTTGTCTGCTTGAGTTGACCTAAGGTCTCAAAAGCACTGTTAACACACACCAGATCCCCCTTTCTTCCTTTATGAGTGCACCTAGTCCAACCAGTCATGTGTTAATGAAGAGTTTTTTCAGGCCAGTGGAGCCCAGAGGAAGTGCACGCCTCTGGAAGTCTGGGACTTAGTTTAAATCCTTCACCCTCAGTCTTTCATGATTACAGACAGCAGGTATGGCGGGGCAGCCTGCCAAGTTCAATCTCACTAGGTGTGCATGAGCATGGGTGGTATTTGTGATGCAAACTGTGTTTGCTGGTGCATTTGTGCTTATATAAAATGACATGTATGTGATGGTCCACTGCCTCCTTTTTAAAATAGGATTTCAAATCACCTAAAGTAAGACTGACAGGGAGTGGCAGCTCATCTAAGCTAATGGCTGATAAGAAGCTGCTTCGGTTTCCTGTCTGATAAAACTGCTTCCTCTCAGTAAAAGAAACCATAGGCTAGAGTAACTGAAATGGCCCTCCTGTTATTCAAAACATTGCTCCCGGAATCACCTTAGCTTTTGTGAAGTGCATTTCATTTTTATTTTCAGAGATAGTAGCCATTGTCTCAGAAATCATTTATTCGTCATTTATTTCACATTTAGGGATGACGACCATTGTTGAGCTGAGACATAGGTGTGACATGGAAGGGAGAGAGTAGATGGAATGATAACCTTTGCTGTCTGATATTCTCATGGGGTAGCTGTGAATCAAAAACAGATGTTGCCCACTTGAGCTGAGGGGATTTATGCACAGGGTTTCAGAGCTGTTAGAAATCTCTTGAAGATATATGTATATGGCTAAAATTGAGTTTCACTATAGTCAAGAAGAAGCTACATACATGTAAAGTGTATCTATATGTATGTGATATTATTATTATTATGCATTTATTGCACTTTTTGTATTGTCTATACAGAGCTTTGGCAGCTGAACAGGACCTGGGTGTTCCAAGGACATGGAGTGTCACTTCAACCCCAGACCATGCTGCTGGATGAGGGCCACGAGAGGCTTTATATTGGTGCCAAGAATGCTCTGCTCTCTCTTAGCCTGGACCGGGTTAACAGACACCATGCAGAGGTGAGCCTGGTTTCTCAACTTCCTGTCAGGAATCGAGACATTTGAACTCTTAGACCCATAAGGCTACAGACTAGCCAAAGCTACAGATGACCAAAAGTGGCTGTACATGTATCTGTATGGGTCATGAGTAGTTCAAAATGATGAGCTAAATGTGGCATGAGGAAACAAATAAAGAGGAACTTTAGTGTAACTTGCTGAAGGTGCTGTAGGGTTTGGAGACAAAAACAGATAAATGAATTAAAACTTGGAAATAAACGCTTGTCCACAGAGACAGGAGTAGAGTGGGAGAAATTAGGGAAGGTGAAAAGACAAACCAGGAAACCGATAAAACCAAGACAAGGCCAAAGGCTAATTGGGAACATGTGGAAACAATCAGAGAATCACAGAGGCAGCGATAAGAATAAGACAGGATGTAAAATCAACTGACACATGTCTCAGTTTGTACATCCTCAACTCCTCTCCTCACATCCTCTCCTCATTTCTCAGTTCCTCCCACCAGAGATGCAAGCAGAGGAGACAAAGAAGAGACACAAGGAGAGAGGAAGTGAAGCAACAGGCATTTAACATAATGAGACATCTTTGCTTCAGAGCCTCTTTTTAAAGTATTTCAATTAAATCAGACACATTTGCTGTTTGGCACAGCTGCATCATTTAGGCTATAATAAATTGTTTTGTCATAGCTTAATGACTGCTGTTTTTTAATTAAAATCACAACATGGCACAATGGGACTTTATTTTATTTAATTACACACAGATAAACTGTACTGAAATACTGAAACAACATATAAATATAAAGGAATAGTTGTTTGAAGACTTCTCCCACCTTGGTCCAAAAGCAGGGGCATGGCACACAGGTGCATCCTTTCTGCAAGGGATGCACCTTTTTTTATTCCTCCTGGCAATACTTCTCTCTCCTCTGTCCTCCAGATGCATTTTAGGAATAGAGACATCTTTCAACATAGTGTGCTGAGATTGATTTCAGTCTCAGACAGGAGGCTGGACAACAAAGGAGATGAGAAAAGCTTATTAGGTAACAACAAAGACCTGGTTTCACTCTTGCTGGAGGAGCTATGAGCAAGTATGGTGATAAACAGGTGTATCCCTTTCTCCATAATGTATAAACGAGGCTTGACATTGAATATACAAATCATGGTGAAAGCAGAAAGGGAGTCTTAGCTAAAATACATGATCAGCTGTGCAATCAAAACTCTCTACCCTTTGCTATTTGTGGGTGTAATAATAATTAAAAAAAGACATTTATGACATCTATACATTTTTATTTCATTTCTCTATGCTGTGAATTTAAAGTAAATATGTAAGTTGTCATGGAAACCGTTATGCTCACCTAACAGAAATCATAAAATGCAGCAGAGGGCTATTACAAAACAATGGACAGCTGTACCACATGCTGTGTTTAATTGCAAGTGCTTTAAAATGATGGCTTTAAAGCATGAAATGCGTGCCACTTCGACTCCTCTCTCCCAATTTGTCTTTATTTATTTATCTTCTTCTTCTGCCACCTTTGCTCCTATCTCACCTGGGAGGGACTAAGACAAGGGTCGAGGGCGAGGAAACAAACTGAGGATGTGCAAACTGTGAAATGAGAAAAGGGGATAAATCAGAGACACGGAGAAAAGGACAACACACAGATAAATCAAGCATTAACAGAAGATAGGAAGGTGACAGATTATTGACCATAACAATTATAACAATTAATTCATATACAGTAGTTAAAGAACTGTAAATGTGGGTGGGCCAACTGTGCTGTGTTTCAGATCCAGTGGGCCAGTACAGAATCTCAGGTGGAGGAATGTCTGATGAAAGGGAGGGAAAAGGTAAGGCTTCTGCAATAAATTATGACTGTTCTTTGCTGGGATTTCTTAATTTTGCTGAGGCCCTCTATTAACGGTAAGTACAAATGGCTAGTTGAAAATGTATTGACCTGAGATGTACCTGCTTATCAACCTGAACATAGAGTATCAATAATATTGATTATGCAATAACCCGCCTGGCATATTACCCTTTGCAAGTTTTTCACTGTTTGGTCCCAGTATAAATGAACAACTCCTCACTCACCCTATCCACATCACCTTTATCCTTGTATCTCTTCAAACAGCCAGAATGTGCAAACTACATAAAGGTCTTACAACAGTACAATCAGACCCATTTGCTAGTCTGTGGAACAGGAGCCTTCAACCCCATCTGCGCCATGATCAGAGTGGGGCACACATGGCAGGTGAGTCCAGAAGAAAGAACCAAACGTTTAAAACATTTATTTCTCGTTTTTCTTTTTCCAATTTTATTTACATAGTGCCAAATCACAACAGCAGTCACCTCAGGGTGTTTTATATTGCAAGGTAAAGACATCAACACAGAAAAAACCCTAACAATCAAACAACCCCCTATGAGCAGGCACATGGTGACAGTGGGAAGGAAAAACTCCCTTTTAACTCCCTAAATATAAACTTTATCAAAAGGAAAGGTTTAAGCCTAATCTTAAAAGTAGAAAGGGTGCCTGTTTTAATCAGAACTTCAAAGTCAAACAGAATTGTGATTTTTTTTGGTCTGTTATATGTTTGTAATTATTCATTTAAAATATTTATAAAAAATTATGTTGTTTGGTTTTGGCAGCAAACCAAACAGCTAATCCCAGGATTCTGAAGTTTTTCTACTCTTCTCTGATCTTACCCCTTATGGTGGATATTAACATAGCCAGAACCGTCTCCACACTGTTCTGATAATGTTCTAGCCATGCTCCTATAGATGTCAAGGTTTTGGTTTGAAGAGCAAGGCTTTGTGGGTTTGTGTGTGTCCACGTGCATCCGTGTCTGCTTATAAATTTAGTGAGCAGAGGGAATAAAGGTTTCCACCCTGCATTCCGACACTTGTCCAACAGGTCAACCAGGCCAGGCATAGCTTCCAAACAGGAACCGCACTCAGTCCTTACTCAGGTCATTGGAATGCTCATAGCTGAGCACAAAACTGGATCAGATATGGCTGATTTATGTAAGTACAGAAAACCTATATGACAAATTGCCCCCCACAAATCTTATGTGTGCTATGTGAGATTGTATTCAGCCTTCTGTTACCGATAAATCTGATCTTATTAATAAAACCTACAATAACATATGCTGTTGTAACTAATCGTGCCATCCAATGACTGATAAATTGAATATTAATTCATCAGAGTACAGCTTGGAAGTAATATTGATTAGATTTGTTTTTGCCATTTTCCATTTGTTTTTGATAGGTCACTTCACATGATAAATGACTTTAAGCTCAGAATTGGCTTCTGTTACAGTCATGCGTAGGGCGGTGGTCACCACACAGCAGGGTTCTGTGGCTGCTCATAAATCATTGCAGTATATGACATCTCCCCCGGACTGCCATTGACCATTAAAATCACTGTGGTGGCCCACAACATATGAGCTGTAGTTCTATAGGGAGTTCATGTCTGTGTTTGTAAGTATGTGTGGGTCTGTTTGTGTGTGCATGTTTCAGCTGCTTGCTGTGCAGGGCAGCATCATCAGAACAGTAAAAGTGGTGAACTCATTATGAAATAAGAGTAGAGCATTGCTGGTTATACCCATCCAGACTGAAGTCCTTCATTAGGTCATCAATCACTTGTTTTCTCATCTATCTTCCCCTCCTCATTCTAATCCATCACTTTCCAATCCTTCCTCTCTCTACTTCTTTTCTATCACTTGCTCCACACGTCAGCTCATTGGATTTGTCTGGGTGCTCTCAGAGGCTTTGCAGAAGAGTAGCTGTTCAATGTGTGCACTGTTTTGTGAATCTCTGTGAAAATAAGTACACATATATCAGTGTGTTTGTGTGTTTTCCTCAGGACAGGCTGTTTGCTCTTGAAGAAGAGAGTGTTACAAGTGGCAGAGGACGTACTCCATATGACCCTAACAGTCCCTGCACGTCTACACTATCTGGTAAGAACTGCTCAACCTATCACGCAACACCAATAAGTTTAAAGCTCAGTTGTAAGATAGCCAAGTATGTTTTCATTTTAGTTCCGTGGCATAGCATGTAAATGTCCTCTGGCCAGTTAAGACTGCCATCTTGTGGTTTATTTTATTTTAATTTTCTTAAATTCATTTACTTTATTTAGTTTTAATCTCATTCAAAGAAAATGCTTTTTTTAAAATAAAAAATGTACTGATATTATTTTGTGTCCATGTGTACATTAGGAGGAGAGCTTTATATTGGCCTCTACACCGACTACTGGGAGAACGATGGTGCTTTGTGTCGACTTAACAACCAGACCTTCACACGCACAGAAAGAAATGACAAGCGGCAGCTAAATGGTTGGTGTACATTACAGGACTGTAATCCCATGTCGTTATGAATACACAGGAAAAATATGTCCAAACAGTGTGACAGTCAGAAAGTGACCTCCTACTCATGTGGAATGTGACAATAATTATTTGGCATACATGTTTCTTTCTAAACCTAGCTTCGAGGCTGATAATCATGTTAAATAAGATGGCCAAGAGTTGCACTACATAATAAAAGGCAATATACACTAATTAGCAACAACATCAAAACCAGCAGCCTGAGTGTCCTGTGGTCTCTGGCACGTGACCGTTTGCAGCAAATGCATTGGGTCCAGTAGGTTTGTGCAGTGTGGCCTCTTGAGCCGATTTATGCCGGCAGCTGCCACACATATTCGAGCTCAGTCGGACCTGCAGAGTTTAGAGGCATGGGCTCTTTGTTGTATTTTTACGGACTATGTACCTCAGGTGCACTGAGGTGAATTGTCAAGGCATTGTTACAACTAGACAATGGTTTTAATGTGGTTGATAAGTGTAACTGTTGTACTCAGTACTGGCTTTATTTGAGGATTTCATTGCCTTTAAACTTGTATTTATTATCAGTAATCATACAGTCACAGAAATGTGTTAATATATGTTTTTAGTATGCATGTATGTATGTATGTAAATATGTATGTATTTTTATGCTTCACTAATTCTTCTTCCTACAGATCCCAAATTTGTTGGGTCAGCAGTTATACCTGACAATGATGACAGAGGTGATGATAAAGTTTACTTCTTCTTCACTGAGCGAGAGATGGACACGGAAGGGGTGACCAAGGCTGTCTACTCTCGTGTTGGACGAGTCTGTGCGGTGAGAATACTGTAGAAAGCTTTCCTGACATAATCCAGCCAAAATGTTTGTGCTGACTATGCATTCAAAATCTATATCTGCCTTCATCTCTCAGAATGACCAAGGAGGACAGAGGATGCTTGTGAATAGATGGACCTCCTTCCTGAAAACTCGCCTGATCTGCTCTGTGGCTGGACCAAATGGCATTGATACACATTTTGATGAGCTCGGTAAAGAAACAAAGCTTTGCAAGCCATATTATCTAATGACTGCTTAAATGTGTTTGTTTTTGTTTTGATAACCCACACAGCCACATCTATAACACTCTTATGTTTGTCACATTATGTGTCAAGGATTTGCAGATGTAGTAAGAGACATTAAAAAAATAATTCTCTCACCTATTACCACTGCCTTTGATGCACAAGCCATCCTATTTACGTACAGAAAATAGGGGGAAAAATGAAGATAATGAATGAAAAACTCTTACTGTTTTAATGAAGGTGTCAAAGACATGTCTAACAATCTGCATGAAAAAAAATTCAAGTTCAAACTTTGACAATAAATGACAATGATAACAGACTAATATAGGGCAGGGTCTGTTTTCCATTTTTATCATGTCTGAGCTATGAAGACATTCCCCTAAAAAACAAAAATGTCAGCTTCATCTGTGCTTTGAAATACGTAGACTAAATTATGCATTTGGTGTTTCAGAGGATGTGTTTGTGCTCAACAACAAGGATGAGAAAAACCCAGAAATCTTTTGCCTCTTTAGCACAACAAGGTGAGAGGGAAAGGTGTCAACATTTCATTAAAAAGTTTTGCTATTTATCAAATTCACTGATGAAACCTCTCTTTGTAGTGTGGTGTTTAAAGGTTATGCAGTGTGCGTCTATCACATGGATGACATCAGAGCAGCTTTTAATGGGCCTTTCGCCTTCAGAGAGAGACCTGAGCATCATTGGACACCTTATGAGGACAGAGTCCCCTATCCTCGGCCTGGATCTGTGAGGCTTAAATTCTAAATAAATCATGCTTATGTTATTTGATTATCATTTTCTCGGCATTGCTTATTCAGGGCACTCTCCATTCCATCCACTCTGTGTCCAGAGCAGATGAACTTTAAAGACACAGAGTTGAAAGAATGTGGAGCCGTGGCAATGAATGTCAGCACTGTTGTAGCTACCTCAGCAGGTCATGCCAGGGCAGTTTGAGGATGACTCATGCATGTCATGCTTTCCGTTTCATCAACTTGTGCAGTGCTGATGCGATTATTAGTCTTTGCTTATCTTTGTCCCATCCTCTTCTCTATTGTTTACTCCACAGTGTGCCAGTAAAGTGAACGGTGGTGGCTTCTTCAGTTCGAAGGAGTTCCCTGATGAGGTCCTGCGGTTTTTGCGTTCTCACCCAGTGATGTATCAGCCAGTCCTTCCGCAGCATCACAGACCTGTCCTACTACAGTCAGAGCCAGGCAGGAGAAAGCTGACCCAGATTGCAGTTGACAGAGTCCAAGCCCAAGATGGACACTACCACGTTCTTTACATTGGCACAGGTCTAGACACTGTATTGTACTTAATTCAGTAAGACTGTATATGATAGACATTAAATAATCTGAATTATTTAATTCAAAAACAGAAATTTGATGGGTGAATGGCATATCTTAAAAATATATGTACCAGTAAAACACAAATATAAAGTTGTTACATTGCACATGTTAAAGTTTTAAAACTATATTTTCTCAGCATTTCATGGATTACTTTTCTGTTGGCAACAGTGTAATATTTATGCCTCCTTCTGTTAGATGACTCAGTAGTGTTGAAATTTATCACCATCTACAACAAAGACACAGATACTATGGAGGAGGTGCTGCTGGAAGAGCTGGAAGTATTCAAGGTACCATGGTAGACTTTGTCCCCAAGTGAATTTTGCATTATAATATGTTCACATCGTAATTCATTTGCTACAGTTACACCATGAGAGGGTAAAGATTTGCTGATTTGCATCATCAGAAGGCCTGTCAAGCAGACAGCTGACAGATCTTCATGATAAAATGTACAGCTCTACTGTACTAAGATCAGTTACACCTGAAAATTACTCAGTAAGAAGTGGTTGCTGTTTTAGTTAAGCCCTGATTTGGGATGGTAAGAAGCATGACAGGAGGCTTCCAGCTACAAAGAACTTTGTGGGTTTTTTTTTTTTTTATAGCATATGATGAACCACTGATTCAGCTTTATTCTAAAAAAAAACAGTAAAATGTTTCCTTTTTTGCAGGTAAAAACACCAGTAAGAGAGATCATAATATCACCTAAAAGGGTAAGAGAATAATCACAATAATTGTTTTGTGGTTTTGTGTTTTTTAATTCCTGCAGTTCTCCTGTTTAGCCACAAGATGATAATGTTGGGACACTATGCATAACAATGTATTGAAATGATTTGCACGATTGCCAGTGTGTTGTTAAATCAGCCAGTTGCATGAGGAAAAGACAGAATGGGTACGCAAAATCTGATTATAATTAGCCTGCAAATTCATTCTAATGGTCCACATCTTTGGATCCACAGCAACAGCTATATGTTGGGTCAGAAGTGGGTGTGGCTCAGATCAGACTGCATCAGTGTGACCTCTATGGTTCAGAATGTGCTGACTGCTGCCTGGCTAGAGACCCCTACTGTGCCTGGGATGGTGTCACCTGCTCCAGATATTACCCTGCTGGAGTCTACCCCAAGAGGTAACAGCATATGCATAGACCTGTCAATACAGGCCTCATTTTCTTTTTCCCACAGATGTCTGTAAGAGATAGCAGCTGTTCACACCTTTAATAGCAGACCCCCTTTCCGCTGCAGGATCTTGCACTGAAAGTCACAATGCTGTGAAGCTGGTTTCCCAAGTCATTAACACAGACACCGAGAGACATGCCAGCCAGATGTTATGTAATGCCAATCAGTATGCACTCCATCATCCCCTTTCTCTTTCTGTCTTTCCCGCTCTCTTTTTCCCTGTCTCACTTTCTTTTCACCCACTGCTTGCACATTCACACATGTTCAAATTTACCCCCTCTCTCACTTTTTAGCAGACGATTCAGGCGGCAGGATGTGCGCCATGGCAACGCTGTCCAGCTGTGCAATGGGCTACAAATTGATGGTTAGTATATAAAAGGACTGTGGGATGTGCATGTTAGTGTGGGTGTGCATGGCCACTTGTCTGTATTTACTAGAATATTAAAAATGTTGTCAGACAAATACTGTATACATGATATGCAAAATTGTTTTTTAAAAAATTAACTCTTCATGTGCCATTCGAGGTCGGTGCAGCTGAACTATAGCAAAAGAACAATCCACGGTGCATTCACCAACTAATGAAAGGTCAAAGCACCTCAATGTCATATTTCTTGCTTCACTATGTTTTATGATGTGTGTGTGTATTGGTGTGTAGATGAAGAATGGCAGAGAGCTAAGGAGCGGCTGGTGTACAGCGTGGAGAGCAATAGCACATTACTGGAATGTGTCCCTCGATCACTTCAAGCCAAGGTCCTTTGGTTCTTCCAGAAAGGAGAGGAGAAGCACGAGGTATGACGGATGCATGTTTAAAATACTCTGAAGATGCATGTATTATGTATATTATTGTGATAAACAAGTATTTACATTTACCTAGACGAGGTTCATAGATTGTGCTCAACTGACAATTTTCAAAATTGTTACAGATTTAAATGTTCATACCTTGTGGTGTAGAGAAACTCAAAAAGGTTATGTACCATAAAACCTTAAAAACTGAAGTCACTGAGTTAGGTGTATTAATGAAATATTAACATTCCCTAAATCTCTAAAAGTTGTTCTATTTCTTCCTTTACGTAGGTTCGAGGTGATGATCGAGTTGTCGTGACCTCACATGGGCTGCTGTTCTTACGTGTAAGAAGCTCAGATGCTGGTGTGTATGTTTGCCAGACAGTGGAACATGGATATGTGCACACATTATTACGTATCACTCTACATGTGCTCAGAGGGGAAAGGGTGGAGTCTGCAATCCACATGGCTAATGATGGAGCGGAGGCAAAAGCAGCAGCTCTGTGTCACTCCTCCATGGGTCCTCCACCAGGCCCCAGCATCAGCCCCAAATCTCTGGTGCCATCCTCAGTATCAGGCTCCCAATCCAGATTGTGGTACAAGGAATTCCTCCAGCTGATTGGCTATGGGGATGCTCAAAAAGTGGAAGAGTACTGTGAGAGAGTGTGGTGCTCTGATAAGAAACGTAAAAAGACCAAAAGGAAGTATGTTCCTGTAGCTGGTGAGAAGAGAGTGAAAGGGAAGGGAGTGGAGAACTCCCACAGAGCCCCTAGACACACCTTGGACACCTGAGGAGAACAGAGATTCACTGCACATATACATACACACACTCACACACAGTCTAAAGGTCAGACTCATTCAATGTTTGCACCATGTAAAAGCATTTTACTTTGCTTTCAACAAAAGCAGTACAAGAAATACAATCAAACAAAAAAAAGACAGTAGCAGGCTGTCTCGCTACATTGTACATTTATTACTCAATAATTGGACTGTGTTGTTTCCACTTGTGGTATAAAATTATTTTTGGTGCAGAGAAACATTACAAACTTAAGTGTCAGTGCAGAGAAGATGACCTAGAAGCAAACGGACAACAGCGATGTTGCCTCGGATCTGAAGAGACAGGATAATAACAGTTCCCTTGGACTGACCTGGCTCAACCCATCCCAGCTGTCAATCAAATCGCACACAGAGACTGCTTCACCTCTCATTCAGTGGTAAATTTTTTCAGCAGCTACAGTACCCTGAGAGGGAACAACAATATTCAAGCCACCTGCTGTTGTACTTTATTTGGTACTATGGTAACTTATTTTCTTTGTTTTATCTTTCAGTAGTGTAGCTGTTTAGATGTCATTAACTGGAGATTATGTTGTTTTTGTACACTGAAAAATGATTTCAGCATTATGATACTGTTGGCTTGAGTGGGCTGCAGCCCTGGCTTTGGAATGTGTGGTTACAACAGCCACAGTGCAAGATGTGTTGTAATTATAATGCTGCTGTTATGGATATTTGAGGCATGTTTCTATTAAAATTGCACCCTTGATGAAAATAATTGCTGTCTAAGAATTTCTAAAACTTGTTATATTAGATGAAAAGTGATCTTAGTAGTGGATATTATTGTTACTATGTGTCTACATTTACATCTACTATTGTGATCAAATGTACCAACAGTATTGTGTATATTGTATGCTGTATTTATCTAAAATTCAGGGTGGTCCTTACATGCATTACTATAACTGTTTTACTGTTTACTGTTTTACTGTAACTGTATTACAAAAAGTTATCCTTCTCTGCTGGCTGATCTGTTCACCTTCCCTTTTCTATCTTTCTATTTCTCAATGCAGTATAGTTTCATACTATTTATTTATAGACATGTAAATTCTGCATGATTAAAAAAAAAAAATCACTGTTACTGAAAAAAATCTAGGGCATCCAGTAACATCTGGTTAGGGTTCTTTTTTTTCCCAGAGTGAAATACGTACCGGGACACCAGACTCATTCGCATTCTGTCTGGGTCTACCTGAGTCAGTGGGGTGCTGAAGGCATTTCAGAATGGAATTCATGCTGCTGATTTATTCCACATGGCTACCATAGCAACAGACTCTGAACCAGTTCAACTCACCTCCTCATCAAAGATCCCTTTTTCTGTCTTTCTGTCAAGTTTTAACACTGTTCCTTGGGCCCCTGTAGCCAATGGTCCCTATGGTCACTCATATATCATCCTCAACTGCATGAAACATGTTCTTGTAGTTAAGCTCCAAAATGCCTTCTTTTCTTTTGGGATTGAAGCGAGCATTTGCCTCCTGAATCTGGCATCCGATTCCACACGTAGATGGCATCTGAGTTGCTTTAACAGATGCAAAAGAAGAGTTTAAATCTGGAACCCCAATCATGCATTTTAGGATCGAGAGGCTCAAATATCTGTAAACCAACCAATACCCCAAAAGTCAAAGGCCTCTGCAAAAAAAACAGTGCATGTTTTCTTGGCTTTGTGGATGACAGTGCTCATTCTTTTTCTTTATGTATGCATTTCCTTGTTTCTTTTTTTTTTGGTCCTCTTTGTTGTCCCCACACAGCACTGCTTCCATCAGGAGCCATTCTACCAGAACACTTCATTACAAGTGAAAATGTCACAGAGGCGGGGGTGGGTTCGGGGGTTATGAGGCAGTGGAAAATGAACAAACGGTAAACGATCCACTACAGGTACTAACACTCTTTGCTGTTTTGTACAGTATGCTCTATGAGTGCCTGTGGATATGTTTTTGCAAAGATTGATCGTGTTGTGCCCAGCAAATATGAACATAGATCGCTCTCCTTCTCACAGCTTTCTCTCTCTTTCTCACTTTCTTTCTCCATCTTCCGAAGACTCTCTTTTGCTTTACCGCACACGCCATGTCTTTTTATTCATTCTGTTCCATAAACAGCAGACTGAAGCTTCTCATTCAGCGTTCATTTATATTTGTATTGCAATACTCAGTTGCAATGCTTTGCTTTTAATATTTACCTAAAATTCAGCAAATATATCCTTGTTGGATTTGTTTAAATCAGTGATCAGGCTATGTATACTTTAGTATATTTCTGTATTATTTAGAATGAATATTGGTATTAATTTATTTACAAGCCTGTATTTTATCTCTTGGGGTGCTTGTCACATAGGTGTGACAAATAAAGATTAACCCTTAAATGTAATTCTCTCCACATTGATAAACAAAGTTAAATTACATTACAAAAAATAGACTATTTAAAACACACACACACACACGCACACACACACACACACACAAGGTCGTTTTAAATTTGATGGCATCTCAAAAAAGTTGAGACAGGGGAAACAAAAGGCTGGAAAAGTAATCAGCAGTAAAAATAAATTTCTGGTGGAACATTTTGCAAATAATTACTGCACGTTAACTGGCAACAGGTCAGTAACATAACTGGGTGTAAAAAGAACATCTTTGAGAAGCTGAATTTCTCAGGAGCAAAACTGGGCAGAGGTTCACCAATCTGCAACAAACTGTCAAAAAAAATGTAAAATTGTGAAGACTTTAAATATAAACTCAGTACATAATATCATCAAAAGATGCAGAGTATCTGGAGAAATCCCTGTGTGTAAGGGAAATGGCTGTAAATCAAAATTAGATGCATATGATCTTCGGGCTCTCAGGCGGCACTGCAGTAAAAAAAAAAAAACAGGCATGATTCTGCTGTGGAAATCATTGCATGGGATAAGAACACTTCCAGAAATCACTGTCTGTGAACACAGTTCAACGTGCCATCCACAAATGCAGGTTGAAGCACTATCATGCAAAGAAGAAGCCATGTGTTATACAGAAACATAGCTGCCATAGAATCCTAAATCAGACAGGAATGGGACAGCATTCCTCTCCAAAAGTCCAGCAGTTGGTCTCCTCAGTTCCCAGAGATTTATGGACTGTTGTTGAAAGAAGAGGAGATGCTACTGTACACAGTGGTAAACATGCCCCTTTCCCAGCTTTTTGAGACAGGTTGCTGCCAAAATTATCTTGTTTTTTTCTTAAAATAGTACATGTTCTTAGTTTAAACATTTTTTATTGTCTATTGTGAATGAAATATGGGTTTATAAGATTTGCAAATCAGTGCATTCAGTTTTGTTTTGTTTTTCTTTTACACAACGTTGCAACTTATTTTGAATTGGCATTGTATGATGGATGATAAAAAAAAAAAATGATGTGGACGATATGCAAGGTGAACCACAAATAATATAGACATCAAAATAGTGTACACACACAACAGCAGGTCAACATGTGCTCTGTGTTACCTCACTGACACAACTGTCATAGAGGTAAAGTATTTTCAGCCCATACATTACATAACCAGAATGTGAGAGGTTGCATTGACCTCTGACTGACCCAAGAAATTATGCATGTGTCTGTTTATTCATTCAGTGTCATGATCTTTGTATCTGTACATGGCTCACAAAGCACATGTGTCAGCTATGCATGATATAAAAATTCAAATGATTCATTCAAGATGATTCACTCCACAAGTCAGTGTGTTTCCTCTGATCCCAGGAAAGACCTTGTGCATATACAAAAAGCCTACCACCTGTCAGTGTGATGGGTGGTAGGTATCTACCACCCATCACATCCGTGATGTTTCCCACAGCTGTGACATTTCCCACAGCTCCCATACTTCAGACACAAGAGGCTTAGAAAAGACAACTGAGGGAGTGAGAAAGATGGGAAGTGCAGCTCACCTGGCTTTTTCCTTCTACTGACAGTCAAGGGAAAGCAGAGAAAGCAGGATGAGTCAGTGGGAGATAGAGAAAGTGTGACGTGAATGAAGCAGTGAAAAGTAAAAGGAGAGGAAAAGGAAACAGAGAATTAGGAACGTGTACCCAGTGAGGTGTGTGATGGGAAACTCTGTGCTCCACTCTCCTTGAGGTCTTGCCTCTCTGGGGGATAACAAACTTTGAAATATATTACTGCCTCATCTGGTAACCTGAACTCTACATCTTCCAAGAGAAGTACCCGATGCAAGTGAAAAACATGGCTGCTTTAAAATATGGTGCATGACAGACAGGTATAAATTTGTAATGCTGCTTAGCATGGCTTATTTTTATTTATTTATTTGTCATTTAATTTTACATTTCACCAGCAGCATGCCTGAAAAAAAATGCTAAATGAAATTTCTTTTAAAAGAGAGAAGAAGAAACATTGACAATCAGCAACACAATCAGCAGATGGGACAACGCAATAAACAGAATCATATTTGAACAGAATCATAATTCATTAAAAAATGCACCTGTGCAGCTTTATTTAACATCTCTGTTTAATAAAGTACGCTACGTTTAGTGAAAGTAATGCCCATTGCATGAATGCTGTATTGTGAATCTGGGTGTAATCACTACATTTGCGTCCCTGTGGGGGTTGCTCTGTCCTCTAATCCATCTCTTTATCCCAGCATCTTGCTCATTACATAACTCTGACCTTTGGACTGTGTCAGCTCTAACAGCTGGCCAAGGCTGTTAAACACCAAAAAACATGCACAGGCAAAGAGCACTCATCATATTGGTCTTATAAGCAGGGGAAATAAAACAAAAAGTCTTGATTTATACATGAAAGCATATATTACTATGTGGTTACAGAGAGATGAAAAAAGCTCAGGCATATTATGTAGTTCTAAGAATTCCTCTATACGTATTGTTGATCCCAGCTACAGAAATGCATGTGCTCAAGGCTTTGCATCTAATTAAGTAAGCATATATTGTAGGCGCCCAGTTTGCTTGCCTGGTGAATTAGCCAGTCAGCCATTCATCTAATCAATATGCACAGATGCCACAGAGTTTATATGACTGTCCACTGGTTTCAGAAGTAAAATTCTTTATGAAATATATTAAGGAAAACCAGCTCAAAACAAATTATGCAGTAAATATTGCACAACTTCTCTGCTGTATACTCTGCACACTTACTGCATACTCTGCAGCTCAATCAGGAGACCAAACATAACCAACTGTGGTGTTTTAATGAAGATTAAAATACAGCCTCCTCTACTGCAGAGAGGCAATAAAAGATGAGCAAAATAATGAAGAAGAAGATATTTTACCCAATGCTAAATGACCCAATGACTACTGAGGGCTACTGAGTGAAAATAGAAAATGCTTAAGGCTGTAAGGTACCAACAGTTATTAGTTTCAGCCACTGAAAATATACGGATTTATATGAGTGATCAAATTAGCAGTCTTAAGCAGATTGTTCAGCACTTCGTGACACGTTCAGAGATATTCTTCAAAGTGTCATGTAGTACACTAATACTTTGGAAGTGATTACAGCTTTGCTTTTGCCACTCTGCAGTTCTTTCATGGACCACACATTCAAATGCAATCCAACATTGCAAATTTGCCTCAACAGTTCATAAAGAGAGCTGAATGTTAGCCAAGCACTGAATAACAGCAATATGTGTGCATTATAGCAGCAGGCAGCTGGGAGCCTGTGGTTGCTGGTGAATATTTGATGAGAGAATAGATCCTCTCCCTGGGCAGGTTGAGTACAGTGTGCATACTCAGTCACACACAGAGGCACTCACAGACACACACATGCAGACAAACCCTGATGCACACACATGCACCAGGTGGTACAGTTTCTCTGCTGTTCAGCAGTTATGCAGGTGCCAGTGAAGGTGATATAAGAGTATACTGCAAAACTCCCTGATGAAAAGCACACCAGAAAGTGATGCCTCCCGTTCTTCATGGTGTCCGTCTTAGAAGTCATCAGGATACGCAGTATGCACACATGCAAGGTCATCATTTTCTTTTCAAGAGTTGAATACTAAGAGAGACAAACACAAAGAGAAAAGGAGCCATTACAAGTGTACTTTTTCATTCACTTGAAGCCATTCCAAACTTATAAGACCATACCATTTTTTTTCTTTTAATGTTTTAATCATTTATTAAACTTTTTTAGTGTATGACTTGGTTTTTTCAAATTCCTCACTCATATTTAAGTTATCATAACACAGCAGAGAACACACCTTTAACATGAAAACAATCAGAAATTTATTTTGAAACACATTTTTGCAGTATGGAAGTACCTAATACACTGAAAATGGCTCAGAATAAAGTGAGATTTGGCACACTAACACTCGAAAAAGGCTCTGCTGTAAACTTTTAGAAGCAATGCTATTGGCTTTGAAAGAAAAGTATACATTGTAGGTAAAGTCGCTGCATGTAAGCTGAACATAGTCTACCTTTGACACTGCACACTGGGAGTGCAGGAGTCTCCCTGTAGTCTAAAACCCACATCTTCTTTTACACCTCTTCAATTATATACAGCCTGCTGTCTAGACCTTATCATAGAACCTGTACAAATATTCTGAGGCCCAGGTAAAAAAAAAACATTATAGATCTGTGGCTTCGGGGATAGTGTGATTACATGCTACACGGACACAGGTGCACACAGGTTCATTATTGTCACATGGCTGAAATGTGTATTTCAGAGATTTGTCAACTATGTAATCGGAAGAGAGGAGCATTGCTGATAACACAAAGCAGATTTGTACACTCTCTGTGCCTTTTAATATTAAAGCTTACTAACATTAGCAAGATATGCCTGATGCAAGAAAGACAGCAAAAATGTCTTAAGGCTTTTGCAAATTCCAATAATGGTTTGCATTAGTATTAAAGCTGAAGCAAGTCTGCTCAGCCTAACTTAGTTTTCTGGAAGCACGATTCATACAGTCTGGCATCTATCATTGATTTTTTTTCCCTCTCACCTTTAAGATACTTATTAAGGTATTCCTTATTTCCTATCAGACTAGATGTATTTTTATTCCACTCACTTTCATTTTTATTCTCACCCATTCTTTTCGCCTTTGCCAGTCTGACTCTGATCAGCAGTGATTTTGTGCTCACTGATTTGGAGGATTTGGGGGCGTGAACTATGTTATCCCCAGATTTCTCCCACGACATGGCAGTGGAGGGAGGGGCTAGTGTAAAAAGCAAGATAAGAATAGTAGGAGCTGCGATAAGCCTGTACAGATGTCTGTCGGTGCTGTCTCTTTAAGAGTATTTTTAGTCTAGGAGATAGCAGTGGTCACTCATCAGGAAAAAAAGGACTGGGTGGCTTGCTCAGTGTTCTAGCTCGATGCCGAGTAAGGAAGGCACAAAGCACAAACCATTCTCCCAAGTGACACATATCAGACTGCCAGTGCTTGGTAACTCTACCTGTGTCTCATGCACATTCAAACACAATCAAGTTAACAGTGACTCACTTGTATTGTTTGGAACATATTTTATGTGTGACAGTTTTTGCTTGAATCCAACTGTAAACAATATGTTCAACAGGAAAAACAACCCATGACAAATGCATCATATTTCCTGTCCACTGTTTGAGCCAATCTCTACAATAATAAAAGGCATTATATTCTGGCAATTAATAACATGGTGCAAAGAATAATGGCCTGCATTAGATTGCATTACAGAAATAGAACTCCATTTCTGGAATACAAACACCTTCATCTACTGTTAATTTCATTTTTTTTTTCTTTCCACATGCTTTGGTTCCATCCAGAGAGTATTATTTCAAGTCCATATTTTCCCCTCCTAGGTGAAGATATGTAAATTTAATGACTCTGGCAAAGTGTGTGTGATCAGGTTACTGTATAGATTACATTGTGACCCTGCCAGATACTCAGGCACAGAGACCTAGGGAAGACAGCAATACGCTTCCATGCAGGTTACCACTCCACATTGCTCCGGCTCTGCTCAAGAGAAAACCATGCCGGGGAAAAACTGCTTTGCCTTCCTCAAGGGTCAACGTCAGAGGTGTGTCTTTTTGTAAACTTGTTCCAAAGTTATAGAAAAAAGACAGCTGTAAGTGAATGTTTGGCTGTTCTTGTTACAGAAGTTGCTGTCTCATGTGTAAGAATTAAAGCTAAGGGAGATTAAAAAAAAACTGCCAGGTAGCATTATGCTCCAGTGTGTCTGCTTAATTAAAATGAGAGCGAGATAAGTGCTGCTTCTCAAATCAGTTTGAGTTTGTTTGTGTACAGAGAAACAGTGAGAGAAAGAGAGATGGGTGTGTGGGTGTCGGGATCAGGGATCTCTCTGTGGAGAGAAGAATACAAGTGTCTCTCTAATGGTGTACGCCTAAATGAGCAGGAGGGCAGTGCTACATAAAAGAGAACCAGAGACATGTTTGGTCAGCTGTCTTGTTATTTGTTAGTTTAAAAATGTTGTTAGTTTAAAAATGTAATTAAGAGATACATTTGTAGTTTTTATTACAGGACTCTAGGTTGGTATAGTAATAGGTAAGCAATATGGTGTGATGGATGCTCTGCTGTCCATGGGTAAGCAAGTGTGGCCAAAAGTGGCCAAAAAAAAAAGCTGAAAGACTTTCATGTTAACTGCAGGTTCAGCTAGGAAGGCCTGTTAGTGTATTTATCTGCCATGTGATTCTTTCCCTGAGAAATACAAGCTTGAACGCCACAGACCTCAGTCATGACAGGTTTACTGGTTTATGTACACAACATAAATGCTGTTTAATTTGTGCATCACTTAAAGGCAAACTAGAACCACATAGACCATCCACAAGCCCAAAGACCCGTAACTAACACTCATATGTATTCATTCACTATTTTACATGCTATCCATAACTTTTCCAGATACTGATACTTGCCCAATCTATTTAGGCTTCAATTGAATTGAAAAATAAATTTAAAAGGAATATGAAAGGGGTTTTATCTCCCTGATGTAAATTCACAACCCCGATTCCAAAAAAGGTGGGATGCTGTGTAAAATGTGAACAAAAACAATGCAATAATTTTCAAATCTCTCAAACCCATATTCACAGTACATCAGAAATCATATGAAATGTTTAAAATGAGACATTTGACTATTTCATGAAAAATATCAGCTCATTTTGAATTTGATGGCAACAACATGTTGGACAGGGTCAAAAAAAAGGCTGAAAAAGTAAGTGGTGCGAAAAAGAAATAGCTGGAGAAACATTTTGCAATGAGTTATTATTTTAGCGTCTTTACCTTACAATATAAAGTGCTATTGAATTGAATTGAATTGAATTGAATTGAATTGAATTGAATTGAATTGAACTGAATTGAATTGAATTGAATTGAATTGAATTGAATTGAATTGAATTGAATTGAATTGAATTGAATTGAATTGAATTGAATTGAATCAGGTTAGTAGGCATCAGGTCAGTAATATGATTGGGTCTAAAAAGAACATCTTAGAGAGGCAGAGTTTCTCAGAAGTAAAAATGGGCAGAGGTTCACCATTGTGGAACAATTTCAGAATCATGTACCTCAACATAAAATTGTCAAGACTTCAATACACCTTCACCTTCAGTTCTTCATCATCTGTATGTAATATGATCAAAAGAGACAAGGAATCTGAAGAAATCTCATGCAAAGGAAAAGACTGAAAATCTAAATTGGATGCCCATGATCTGTGAAAACAGGCATGATTCTGTCACGGAAATCCCTGTATGGACTCAGGAACACTGATAGAAATCACTGTCTGTGAACACAGGTCACCATGCCATCTACAAATGTGGGTTAAAGCTCTATCGTGCAAAGAAGAGGCCATATGTGAACATGATCCAGAAACCCAGCTGTCTTCTCTGTGCCAAAGCTCATTTAAAAAGGACTGAGACTAAGTGAAAAACTGCTCTGTGGTCAGACGAATCCAAATTTGAAATCTTTAGTCTCTGGATTAAAAATTAGAGGGTTTGTTATCAGCGTTCAGTTAAAAAGCCTGCTCTCTCTGATGGGGGTGTATTAGTGCCTATGGAATTTGAAGTTTCCAGATCTGGAAAAGCACCATCATAGCTGAAAGGTATATACAGGTTTTAGATTAATATACGCTCCCATCTAGACAACTGTTGATGGAAGACCTTGCATATAAACTATATACTGAAACTATTACTGATACTTTCTTTGACAAAAGCAACATCAAAGGTAATACAGGTGTGTGATGGCCAATTATCTCTATTATTATACTGAAACTATTTCTGACCAATTTTGACCAATTGAAAACATCTGGCACATCATGAAAAAAAAAAAAAAATATATATATATGACAAAGAAAACCCAGGACTGTTGAGCAGCAAGATTCCTCTGTCAGGCAAGAATGGGACAACATTTGTCTCCCAAAAGTCCAGCAGTTGGTCTCCTCGGTTCCCAGATGTTTACGGATTGTTGTTAAAAGAAGAGGGGATAGTGATGCTATAGTGGTAAACGTGCCCCTTTCTCAGCTTTTTATGAGACGTGTTGCTGCCAACAAATTCAAAATGACCTTATTTTTTCTTAAAATGGTACATTTTCTCAGTTTAAACATTTAATGCGATTTCTACAAATTGTGTCGTGAATAAAATATGGGTTTATGAGACTTGCAAATCATTGCATTCTGTTTTTATTTCAATTTTACACAGTGCCCCAAATTTGGGGGAATCGGGGTTATACTTTTGATACATGTGAGGAAGTCAGACAAAAGAAGCAAGCTTTCAGACTGTTCTCCAACGGCAACTTGATTTTTGTTTCAGTGTGCGATACACATGAGAGCCTCTAATTCATTTTTTGGGGTCAGCTGGTAAACACATAAGTGATGCAGCTGAAATCTAATAATGCCTTAGTAGTGTGAGAGCAAAATTTAAGTCTGCTCTGCTTTAATCAGAAAGTATGAGGGAGAAAAAAGGATGGTGACAGTGGAGATTGTGGTTATTGTATTTAAACTGACAAGTAGGGCGGGATCAAAAGAAAAGAACATGATGGGCCCACATCTGGTTACTTCCTGCTGTTTTACATAATATTATCAACTGACAAACACAAATCTGTATTGAGGAGGGATGTAAACAGTTTAACAACAACAACAACTGCAAGCTGTTAATGATCAAATTTTAGACAGTTTGTTTACTGTAATTTGAAATATCAAAGCCAATCGTTTGATTCTTCTAATGATCATGGTCAACAGAACATAGAAAATCTAAAGTTCTCAAGACAATAATCTAAGGAAGTAGTGACACATAAAGACATTAGTCTGCACTAACATAATTTCAGTTCTGCTCTTATTCTGTTCTGATGCTTCACAAAACAGAAAGAGGAAACAGAAGGAAGCACCGGATTGTGAAGATGTGATAAACATAAGCAGTTTTAAGATTACTTAATGGCTTTTCAGCCCAGGTAGGAGGACACGGCAAAGTTACAGCCTATATCCCCAGATGGAGATTGTGCTACATGTTTCCTGTGCTTTTGTGTGTGTGTGTGTGTGTGTGTGTGTGTGTGTGTGTGTGTGTGTGTGTAGTGAAGCCAGATTTGGCGCTTTCCAAAGAGAGATCATAGCGATTCTGCTCCTCACACATCACACATGACGTAACTCTTCCACACGCCCACACAACACTTGTTCTGTATCCTTCCCACAGAGCTTCCTCAGGCTTACCAGACACTGAATAGGAAATTATTGACTGTACGACTGAGTACATATGCATGCACGGGTGGAGATATATTAGTGCTCAAAAATGATGAACTGCGGTGGTGAGTAATCATTGATGGTGAATGTTCTCTTTTATGGCAGTAGGATGCTCTACAGAAGCGATATATGATACAGGAAGTTTTGCTAAACTTTTTAATGTCTTCTGCACATTAATTTACCAGGAAGAAAACTACATATTTTAATAGGGTATAAATCCTTGCATTTGTATGATGATGCATTTTGAATACAATTATGAATTCTGCATAGTTGTCTGAAGTGTCGGAACTGGAAGGAGAAAAAAAGCCAGCAACCTTTTTTTTTTTTTGTGGTGTTGGTGGCATCTTTCTTTGCTTGTTTTTAACACTCGCAGCAGGACAGGAGAGGGTTGTCCAAGTGATCTTTTCACATCACATCTGCTCTTTAAATTGTGAGAGAGATAAGAATAAAGACATTATGCAAAATGCAAAGCATGCCTTCTGAAAATTTTGATAGATGTCCACGTGTGCACTGTGGAAGAATTGTATACAAAGGCATTTGGTACAAATTTCATTTGTACGATTAAATGAAACAATATGTCAGTACTTGTACACAGAGTTACCCACATATTTTACTTTACTGAGTATGTTTATTTCTGAAAAGGAGAAATAAGTGGACACGACACGGGAGCATTATTTGGCTTGAAAATACAGTTAATCGTGACTAGCATTTAAAGTGACATGAAATTATCCAGTGCGGCTGTCTTGCCCCAGTACA